>QJSC01020463.1:1165334-1444954 GCA_003697955.1 Calidris pygmaea | reverse complement strand
TTTTAGGGAGCCGGGCGAAGGGAGGCAGGCGCTGGGGGAACGCGGAGGGTGGGAAAATGGGGGGGATGGATGGATGGATGGATGGATGCAGGTGGCTGTCGGGGAAGGTGTCCTTCACGCCGTGGATGGATGCGGTGGATCCATCCAGCGCACGAAGCGGTGTGTCCCCGACGCCCAGTGGCGTTGGCCACCATCCGTGGCCACCTGGAGCCACTGGGGAGGCAGGGTCAGCATCCATCCGTGGGTGGATGGGTCAGTGGGCATCTGCCCGGGCAAAGACTGCCTCAGTGAAAGCTGGCTTTGCACTGCACCTGGGGATCCATGGCAAAGGGAGCTGGGAAGGAGAATATGTGAACCCTCACCGACAGGGTCCCAGGAAAAGGGAGAAATAGCCCCAGTCCAGCAGCACGAAGCGTGGCATTTACTGGAAGTAGTAGGACAGGGCCCTTCCTTAATTGCCTTAATCATCCCCAGTGCAGAGTGTGAGCCTGCAGCTCTGGTCACGTGTGTTAATTGTCATCAGCAAATTTACCTTTCCAAACACTCACTTCCAAGGGCTGCTGCCAGCGGGGAGGGCGAGGAGGTGTTCTAGCTCCGGGGAACTCCGCTGGTGCAGGGGCATTTCAAAGAGCCGTAGGGGCAGCAAGGTCCTGGGCAGGAGCCCAGGGTGGTGGGGACCAGGCAGGTGACATTATACCCCAGGGCAGAGCCAAGCCCTGACCCCCCTGGAAGCCCGGCTGGGGTTTGCATCCCTTCCCCAGCCCCACTTCTTGCCTCGTTCAGAGAGAACTCACCAGATTTCGTACTGAAAACCTCTTTCACGGCGTGGTCACAGTTGCTGATGAGTGTAGTTTGCTTCGGGGTTTGGCAGGTTAAAATCAGGTCAAACAGACTCGAATTCTGATCTGATTTCCTATATAGCAGGTAGTAAACTATCTGAAGGGATTCAGCGGGTTCTGCCCGGGCCCTGCACAAAGCACCAGAGCACAGTTAAATTACAAATTTAACTAGAATTTTCATCTGCTGACAGAAGTGTGTATTCTCTATTGCTGTACAGGAGCAGCAACCTGGCAGAAATGTCAGTCTAACTCAATATCTTGGATCTATGCAGAATATAAATTCAAATTTAAAAATACTTTCTCTTCTCGCACTTCTCCCAGAGAATACATATCATTCCTGTTCTTATTTCCCACGTGTTCCCAAGTTTCGGTACCCCTTAGAAAGACTGTAGCACTCCCACATACTTTCCATTTTTTGAAAATTACTGTGTTTGTTTGTTTTTTTTTTTAAATTCAGAACATGAAAGTAGTTTGTTGAATGAGACCTCAATTTTGCAAGGAACTCCTCATTGCCCTGAGTAGACACCATCACAGGGGACAGTCCTGCAAAACAGCGATGGCCTATGCAGAGAGAAAATCATCTAACTTCACCCCCTAAAACAAGCCACAAAACCACACACCCGTCAGAGACACACTCTGAGGGGCATAAGCCATCTCGAGAGGGCGAAGCATTACCTAAATATTTTGCAATTTTCTGATACGACTCCGGAGCAGGCAGTTCTGTGGAAATGGAAAACAGAACTCCTACATTGCTGTGCTGACCCTTTTTTCTCATTTCCCAGGCAACTAATGCAGGCATTTAAATCACAGAATGGTAGAACGGTTTGGGTTGGAAGGGACCTTAAAGATCATCTAGTTGCAACCCCCATGTGTGTGTATATATATATTTTATATATATACATATAAACAGCTGTAAACTCATGGGGTGGCCCAAGACTCAAGTGCAAAGTATGAGGGCACCAACTCTGGAAACATTCCACTGCTGAACACAAAAAATACTATTTTAAGTGGTGGGGAGGAAAAAAAAAAAAGATGGGGGAAAAGTGATACTGGAGTACTGGAGATACTGGAAGTAGAAATTACTTATCATAGTAAAAGAGTTGGAGGAGAGAATCCTAACAAGCAGCATGAAATTACTTACTCTCTGAATCCCTGACGGGGTTAACGTGAGAGAGATTAATTACACAGAAAACTGAATGAAAATAACTCTAACAACCATTTGTCAAAAGTACCAGAAGCAAATCAAAACTCACAAAATGAGTTAGAAGTTTCTCTCAGCTCCCACTGAGCCAAAAAGCAAGAAAAATCCCCCTCTGCCCCTTTTTTTAACGCTCAGAAAGCCCCCGATGAGCTCATGCATGTTGCCCCACGTAACAAATACAGGGTGGAAAAAAAAAAAAAAGGCCACCGAGTCCTGAAGGCATCAGCCTTCTCATCCATAGGCATCTATGGATTAGGAATGGGAGAAGAGCTTTGCTAAAAATAAAGTGTATTATAAAGATAACAGGAGAAAGCAGAGACAATTTTTCTTTTTTTTTTCCCCTCAGAGTTAAAAGCTGTAAAGTTTTGAGAAGCCCTGCATGCACACAGCGTGTTCACACGCTTCCAAAGCTGAGGCTTCATTCCCGTAAGGCAAGGGCTGCTCAAAGTGTGGTTTCCCTTGAAGGAAGCTGACCCGTTACAAAGAATATTGTGATACGGGAAGGATTGGGGGGCTGAGAATTCCCAAACGACACGAGTTTTTCAAAGAAGCTGAAGCTCCCGTCGCTCTGCCCCGGGGAACATGGATGAAAACAGCTTTTCTGGGTCTCCTTAGCAGACGCCTGGTGGTGGAAGCATTTGAGAGGAGGGAAGGAGGGGCAGAAAGCTCTGCTAACTGCCTGGGCACTGCAAAAACAGAGAAACCAGAAAATCTGGGCTCGTGCGATAATTCTTACGTTTTCTGCTGAGGTTAGATATCCCCCTTTGATGGAGTTTATTCCCACTGACTGCTTAGTTCAACCTGAGCCTGCAGTTTAGATCTGAGAGCTGTTTTTTAGGTTGAGATGAGAAAGGTGGCAGAGGAGCCTCTGTGAGTCATTCTGGGCTGAAAACCTGCAGCCGCTGTTTGAAGGCACGCATCACAAAGAAAAGCACCCATCACCCTTCCTATGTAAAAGCCCCCAAAGTGCTGCTTTTCCACCCTTACCACTCGCTGCTCAGTGATGAGGAAAGCAATTAAGGTGTGTGCAGGAAGCTGAATGACTATTGATATTATTTTTTTCCTGTAAGACACACCAAAAATTTTTATATAGTAAAAAATATATAGCAAATCCGGGAGGAGGAGAAAAAAAAGTGAAAAAATTAGGGTGTTGCTCTGAAAAAATCTCCAGAGTATTTCTCCTTGTTCCTGGTGCAGGAAGGCGGTGTGAGACCTCCCTGCGAGCAGATGGAGGTGTTGGGTGCTGCTGAGATGCCGAATTCTGAGAAGTGGTCCCCGCTTCTCATAAGCGCACCAGGAAGTTCATCGCCGCCAGCAAAAGTGGAGGGTTTCCATCCAAAAGGGTGCTATTTCTGTGTCCGTCTCCGTCCCCCCCCCGCCCCGAGCTCCTTCCCGTGAAAGCAAGAGGCGGCGAGGTTTGCTGGCGTGGGACGGCGGTGCCTGCGCACCCCGGGTGCTCGCAGCCCTTCAGCCAGCGCAAAGAGAAACTCCACCAAGTTCTGCTGATAGCAGTCATTTAGAGAGGTGTTTCCTCCTTTCATTATGTCCATTTTCTGCAAGACTCGCTGGACTTTTTCTTTCTTGGAGCCTGCTCTGGGCTTCACCAGTGCCATTCCGGTTCCTCCGCTGCAATCTGCGCTCTCCCTCTCCTCTTTAGGGTTGTCCAGGGTCTTCCCCACCCTGCCCCAGAATGGCTTGACTTCTCTGGTCTTAAAAGGAGAGATTGGGGTGCTGCCGGCAGGACACGGGGTGTCCCTGTGGGTGCAGAGCTTCTCCCAGCACAGCTGGGAGGGTGGACGAGGAGGAGGGAGCCCGGAGGACCCTTCTGCTGGCCACGGCCTCATGGTGGGCAAGCTGGTTGGGATGTCGTGATGCTCCAGCTCAGAGATCCAGGATGAAGCACATCCCCCCAGTATCATGCCATGGCTGTTCCCTCCCTCAGCCCAGTCCAACATGTGGTGGAGGAGGGATAGAGGTGTGGGGCTTCTCCCTGCTTCAGGGAAAGCCACACCAGACTGGATGCACACCTCAAAAATAATTACTAAGAAGTAGTCAATCATAGAATTGTCTGGGATGGGAATGACTTGTCAGATCACCCAGTCCAACCATCAACCCAACACTGACAAAACCCTCCACTACCCCATGTCCCTCAGCACCATGTCTGCTCCAGGGATGGTGACTCCACCACTGCCCTGGGCAGCCTGTTCCAATGGGGTTTTTTAGTTCTCCCAGGCAAAAGCAAAACAAATCACGCTCATTTGGCACATCTGTTTGACAGCTCCTGTTAAGGCCTTGCATTAACTTTCACCTTTTAACGCTGTTACACTGTGATTCAGAGAAGAGCACCCTCAGAGCTTTGGCAGCAGAGGAAGAGAGTCAGAGCGCCAAAGGGGGGAAGTGAGGGGCTGAGCATCCTTACCCACAGCTTCTCCAGTGCTAAACCACTGTGTTCTGCCAGCTGAAGCTTCTCCTCCAGGTGCAAAGAAAGGCCTCCTTAATTTCAGCCTAGCGACTAATATCATATACATTTTAAAACAGAAGGGCTGCTAAGGAAAGAAAAAGCTTTTCACCTTCCCGTCTCCAAATAGACTAGAGGCTCAGCAGAAGCGGCTACTTGTAGAAGTCAGGAGACCGTGGTCATGTCAGTTACTTCAGTTATTTACCCACAGATAACGCTTCCTTTACTTGAGAGCCCACTTTGAAATCCAAAGCCATTTTTCAGTAAGTTAAAATTTAAGATAATTAATTTTTTCTGCATCTAACTGAAGTTATGGTCCAAGAAATGTATTTAGGTGTAAATTAATTTGAAAGGAGAGTGCTGTTTCTTTCAGGAATATATAGACATCATCTGCTAAGAGAAAAGTAATTGAATTGGAAAACCAAGCAAGAACAAAATAATTTTACAAATCAGGTATTTTGGCCGAGATTAAAATATTCTGGTTTTTTTTCTTCAGAAATGCATTAACACTGTGCAGTTTTCAAGCACCAATAGGGGGGCAAGAAATTAAGAAAGATATCATTTGAATCAAGGCAGTTCCGTATGGAAAATCATTATTGCTGGCTAAGAAAGGGCAGACTTAGGCACAGAGATCCGAGGCAGAGAAAGCTCTTTAAGAAAACAACGTGAGTTCCGTTGCTTTGCACTATAATTAGCCATATGAGGTAATTGCTGCAACAACAGCTGGCCTGCTCTGAAGCGTTCCTGTCCAAACGATCAGTACCTGTAGGGGAACGGTTGACAGCATTAAATCTCGTGTCTGCCCTCATGGTCCGTGAACTCTTCTGAAGTGATGAAAACTTTCATAAGGGGGTGGATATCAACGTGTTCGGCAATAGACTGACGGTACCGGTGTAACTCTGGGCGAGGGGTAAAACACACCTACGCCCCTGGACAGCTGCTTTCCTCTAACTTGCTGTTCTTCTCTCCCAGGTGATGGTCTTAGTTATTGAAATGCAGTGCAAAAATCATACTGAACGTCTAATAAACAGAGCACACAGTAAATTAATTACGAGGAGGATCATTGCCAAGCGGGAAATTAATTGTAATCAGGAGGAATACAACTTAAATGGTCAGTGTTGCAAGAAATGCAAACCTGGTGAGTATCATCGTAAGCCTGCGTTGAAAAGTCATTAAGAGTGGAAACCACAGCATGCAGAGTGCTTTCCGCGGGGGTAGCTGGGACACTATGCTTTCCTGGATGCAGTGCTTCATGCTAGCTCTGTCTTTCTCCACTACGGGACATCAGACTCTTCAAAAGCATTTGTTGAGCTCAGGGCACCAAGAACCTTTCACTACAGATAGTAGTTCTCACATAACACACTTAGAATCATGGAATCATAGAATTGCCCAGGTTGGAAGGGACCTTTCAGATCATCTAGTCCAACCATCAACCCAACACTGACAAAAACCATCACTAAACCATGTCCCTAAGCACTATGTCAACCCGTCTTTTAAATCCCTCCAGGGATGGTGACTCCACCACTGCCCTGGGCAGCCCATTCCAAGGCTTAATGACCCCTTCAATGAAGGATTTTTTCCTAATATCCGTCCTAAACCTCCCCTGGAGCAACTTGAGGCTATTTCCTCTTGTCCTGTGGCCTGTTCCTTGGGAGCAGAGACCGACCCCCCCTGGCTACACCCTCCTTTCAGGGAGTTGGAGAGAGCGAGAAGGTCTCCCCTCAGCCTCCTTTTCTCCAGGCTGAACACCCCCAGCTCCCTCAGCTGCTCCTCACAAGACTTGTGCTCCAGACCCTTCACCAGCTTCGTTGCCCTTCTCTGGACCCGCTCCAGCACTTCAGTCGTCCTCTTTTGGTGAGGGGCTCAAAACTGGACACAGCCCTCAAGGTGGGGCCTCACCAGTGCCCAGTACAGTGGGACGATCACCTCCCCAGTCCTATTTACCACGCTGTTCCTGACACAGGCCAGGATGCTGTTGGCCTTCTTGGCCACCTGGGCACACTGCTGGCTCATGTTCAGCCGACAGTCGACCAACACCCCCAGGTCCTTTTCTGCCAGGCAGCTCCAGCCACTCTGCCCCCAGCCTGGAGCGCTGCAGGGCGTTGGTGGGACCCAAGGGCAGGACCCAGCACTTGACCTTGTTGAACCTCATCCCATTGGCCTTGGCCCATCCATCCAGCCTGTCCAGATCCCTCTGCAAAGACTTTGTACCCTCAAGCGGGCCCCAACACCAAGCCCTGGGGGACACCACTCTCACAGGCGAGCCAAGAATTACATACACGTCTTTGAAGGGGGCTAAAAAGTGCAAGCACAGGCTTTTACCCACAGGACTCATGGAGTCCATATTCCAGTTTTGCCTGTACAGCTTTGTTTGGTGTGTCCTTCTTCAGTCCTAAATTGGAGGAAGAGGGGGGATAATCAGATCCGACGTATACTGCATTCCTGAAGAGCACATACGCATGCATAAAGAATATAGATTCTGTCCAAATTTGTTAATCAAAAAAATATTAGGGATTTTAAAGAAGTCTGACATAGGTCTTGGAGCTTAGGGCTGCTCTCCAAAGGTACCACAAATCTTAATTCTCCTTTTTCTGTCTCTACAGGTTATATTAAGATACTCAACTGTCCGACAAATACTGGTGAACACTGCCGTCAGTGTGAAGAAGGAAAGGAGTACATAGACTATACCAATGAGTTGGACAAGTGTTCCAGGTGCTCCGTATGTGACAAAATATTAGGTACATTTATAGAAATAGCAACTCTACAATAAGGATTCAACTGAAAAGTCTCCACAGTCCCTGAGTAGTGGGTAGCACGTAGATTAAAATCTTTTAGTGGCAGGAATTGATGACAAAGTCATAACTTTATCCTCCAGTTTTCACTTTCATCAAGCACAAAGTAGGTAGAAGAATGAGCTATGTTGGTCTGTTATTTCTCCTTATACCTGCCTTTGCTCAGCCAAAGCAGTGCTTACAGAGCAGACCTGTACAAACTGGTGGGAGCCAAGGAAGAAAAGCTCTCTCTCTTCTTCACCCTCTATTTAAAAGGAGTACTGTAAAAAGCAGGGATGGGAGAATTCCCAATAGTTTCTTTCACAGCCTTTCATGTTACTAATTATAATACTATTTAAAATTGCTGGAGCTGATAGAGTGATGTCTTTTATACATTGAAGATGCTGTGTGGGATATAGGATCAAATTATGAGACTATGAGACACGTCCTACCTGGTCAGGCCAGTGGTCCACCTGCCCCAGTATTCTGCATTCAGCAGTAGAGGCAAGAGATGTTTTCTCTAAATAGTGCTATTTAGAGAAAACATAAGGAAACTTGTCAGCTTTCTGTGGTCGGTTCCCTGCAACATCTACCAGCATCCACAGAGGATGTGGGAAAGGATGTTGGAAGGTGCATCCTACCTACTCATTCTAGTATCCATTTACGAGCCCTTTGTCTATGAACCTGCTGGGGGACACCAGGTTCCAGAAATTCACTGCCTGTTGCATAAACACCCATCCTGGGGTTTTGGTTTATTTTTTTTAAAATTCATTAAACTGTTCCACCGGGTGTCCTGTTCTAGTTATATTAAAATATGTAACTCCGGTGTACCTGGATTTAGGGAATGATACTTTTGCATTCCTCACCTCCAAGTTTGGTGAGCAGGGAGACAGCTTTTAACTCCCGAGTGATTGTACTCAGATCACCTGATGGAATATCAGTCTTTAGGGCTTTCCCCTTCCTGGAACACTCCACATACAGAGAAAATTTTCCTCTCGTTAACTACTATAATAAACGGGTTTGGGTGGGTAGTAAAGTTGAGTAAAACAATTCAGCAAAGTTGAGTACAGCAAAACAATTTTTGTACAGTGCCACAAAGGAAATTATTCATTAAACTGAAGGAAAGAAAGGGCAGTGGGATGATGACTTGTCACGTTATCCCCATGGACAAGAAGGTAGTTGAAGAAAAGTCAGTAGAAAACATTAGGGAGGCAGAAAATTACCACTGAAGTTCCATGAGAACCATTCTTAGGATCATTCATGTTTGATATTTTCATTGATATTAATATATTGATACTTGCTGAATGGCTTCAGCACTGGTTTCACAGTAGAGCTTCATCAAATTTGGAAAGATAATGCATTTTCCCGTTACAGCAGGGCACCGAATGTGATAACTCAAAAATTCGCTTCTATTCCTATATGACTGCAAAAATAGCTTTCGTGGTAGGTAGATACTTAAAAGTAAATTTTAATGCAGAAATAATTTTTCATAGGTGGAGATAACTTCATCATACACGCTGAGGATAGGAGAAAATTAATTCACTTTTTTTGATACTTAAGCAGGGAATGTGTTAGCTAAAAGAGAGAGTGGAATTCCTCACCGTTGGAGGTCCTCGAGAAGCAATAAACTTCTTGTCTGTCAGGGAGAGCAGAGAGCTTGTCTCTGACATCAGGCAGGGAGATGGGTTACATGATCGTCTGAGTTTCCTTCTGCCTTCACGGTTCTGAATGGGAAAAAGCAGGTGAGAACATTTGGGAGCACCAAGTGAGTCCTCTTCTAGCAAAACCTTTACGGTGGGACCAGGTCTCTGAGCTCTTGGCCAGCAGAGGTCTCTTTGCCATCTCTGTATTTCAAGTACTCCTTATCCCAGGGCTCCTGATCAACCCCTGTTGTTCTTAGCTAAGGCTCACCCGTGCCAGCAGCGGTGGGGCTAAAAGTGAGTCAGTCTGAGGAGAAGAGCTTGTGAACCTGCTTTTAAGGCCTACCTTTCCAAACTAACAAACTTTAAGAAATTTTTTCCAGGTTTTGCAGTGTTAAAGAACTGTACCCCAGAACAGAACACGAAATGTACCTGCGCAGAGAACCATTTTTGCACTTCAGCTCTACCATGTAGTCACTGTCACCCATGTACCGTGTAAGTCTATGCCTTCACCGTTAAATATATCACATGCTGTCAGCTGTTATATCGTACCAGATGCTTCTTTCCAGCCAGTTTCACAACAGAGGCTCAGGTAATCTCTAACCCCAGGGAAAACACACTGCTTTGCCTTTGCACTCCAGCTTGTGGAACTTACGCAGGCTTTCCAAAGGCACGCAGAGAAACTTATGTAGATCCACCAAGTCTGTGTACACTTCCCAAGAAATTGAATTTAAAAAATGCATCTGAGCTTTCCTCTTGTCTTTGTGTGATCTACTGTTACATCTAGAAAATCATTTCCACACCTTCTTCCACTCCCACACCTTTCCATACCGTTTTCCTACCTCTTAAATTCCAGACCCCAACAGCTTGGTATGTGAAATATTCAGCCGATAAAAACCATTAGAAGATTCCAATTTGCTCTGTTGACAGAGTTTTTATAAGAGGAGAAACAAATCCCCTAGTAATTTCTGCTTGTACTTTCCGCAGGTGTGAAAGCGGCGTCATTGAGAAGCAGTGCACTTTGACTTCAGACACCGTGTGCGGAACCGCAGGTACCTCTTAACAACCTGGCATGGCCCAGCAGCCGCGGGACTCTGCGAGGCCTTTGCAATCCCACCCTTGTGTAGAACGGCACGTAGCCATTGCTGACAGCTGAGTCTAAGCTGACTTTCATGTCATGTCTCCAATGTTCCCCCATAAACAGGATTTCCACAGTGGGCCACTGCTTTGATAATTACGTTACCGGTGTTAGGAGTAGCTGGAGCGATAATCTGCTGTAAGTGATCCCTGTTCCTTATTCCTGTCTCTACTCTGAATAAGATGCTCAGCTGCTTACTCAGATGCATTATATTCTTTGGAACCCAGAGGAGATTCTAAAATTGCTTTATTTGTTTCAGACAAGAGAAGACGGAAGGTTTTTACTAAGAGGGAGGATCTATCTGAATCACATCCTTCTGTTGTAAGTACCGTTGCTTAGATGACAAAAACCTCCACTTCATGCAAGGAACTTTGTTCCATTTAAATCACATCAGGGCTCCCCAAACACCTACGGGCCTCTCCTCTGTGACATTAACGAAGTAAATTTCACCATGAGGACTCTCTTGGGAGAAGTAACAGAAACCCCAAGTTGTTTCTTCGGGATTTGTGGTGGGTTCCCTAAGTTACATGGCTGAGATCAGAACTTCATCCATCACCAGGTCCCCACTGACCCGGGGTCCCTGTCCCCATCCGCGCTTTCAGGCAATAGCAATTGTGGGGTGATTCCCCCCAAACTTACCCCAGTCAAACAGGGTCTGTCTGTCCGTCCAACCTAATTGTCCTCGCTTGAAGAGCAGGAGAATCACGGAGAAAACTAAAAGGAAATTACAGAAGTTGAGTGTCATGAAATTTGTTTATCCTCTTAGACAGGGTTGGTGTTTTATAAAACTTGTTTCTACCCATTTTTCTCTCACTTCTCTTTCCAGGAGAGCAAACATCTCATCACCTATGCAGGTAACAGACAAGTAATTTCTCAAAATTCAGTAGAAGAAAAACAAATAGGCAAGTAAATCCCACATGAAAAAAAAACCAAAACAGTATTTTTCTGTAGACTTTGCCACTGCCTGAGCTGCCAGTCCCGCACAGCAGCCAACGCTTTGTTCCTACTCTGCCCATTAAGGCATTTAGGGGCATCATGGCAGTTTTGCCTCAGGAGGAGTTTCTGTTGTGTAGGACGCAGTTACTAATGGACAGCGGGTGAATTTCCATTCTGCGTGGGGTATGGACACTAGGAGGCAGCAAGAGGGATTTCTAGAATCGTGGATAATTATGATAATGGGATTGTCCCACACCCAGTAGTGGGACTGCGGAAACGCAGACCTACCTTATGTTCAGGGCAAATCCAGAGGAGTTACACACAACAGGGAGAGAACACGAGCTCCGAGGTGTATCACAACAAAAGACCTCTCCTGTTCCAGGGCCTTTCCCTGAGCACAACAGGGACACGAGGCACGACCGGACTGTAATGACAGAGAAGGACAGAAGAGGTTACAGGGGGAACTGAGGCTCCGTTTCCACAGAAAGCAGTTTGGGTGCAAGCCTCAGTATTTGAATAGTCTAGCATTTGGTGGGAACACGTAAAAGCAGACCCACTACCTATTGTTAAAAAAATCACATACAGAACATACTGAGTCACGAATACCTGAAACTTAATCCATTTTGGGTAGGAAGAGTATCAACTCTGAGCACGGGTGACAAAGAACAGCAAGATGTAAGTGCCAGGAGCAGTGATTTTCTTTTCTGTTTCTAGACATTGACCTGAGCAGCCACATTACTGATATCGTGGAGCAGATGACTATCAAACAAGTCATGAAATTCGTTCGTCGTTGCCGAGTACCAGAACCTGTCATAGATCAAACCGTTCGGGATTACCCTAATGATACAGATGAGCAGAAGATCAAGCTGTTTCAAGTCTGGTATCAAAGGCAGGGGATAAAAGGAGCCTACCATACCCTAATAACCAGCCTGAGGGAGCTCAGAATGCGTGCCGCAGCTGATAAAATTGAGGAAAAACTGAAGGCAGCGGCTCTCAGCCATCAGGAGGGGGGACAGTCTTGTAGCAATGACACTGAGCAAAGCAAAACCTGCACTCAGGAAAATAGAAACTTTGACAATGACAGTGCTGAGCTAAATAAAACCTTTTCTGGTCATTTGGAAGAGACATAGCATAGAAAACTATCCCTGACCAGATTATTATTTTTTCTAATAATATAAATAACAAAGCTTTTAAATGCCATTTTCATTGGCAGTTTGATTCAGTAGCAGTATCTTTCCTTTAAAAAAGTTTCAGCTTTTTTTTTTTTTTTTTAGTTGTTAAGATCTAGGAGGAAAAGTTTTCGGCTTATGTACTGAAAGATACAACGTTAAGAGTCTAGCTGTAGGATTCACTACAAGAAGAAGGAAGAGTCTTACTTGAAGAAAAGGTTTAGTCTAAATATGGTTCTGGATTACTTAATCAATGTAGTGTTTTTCTTAGAATGATATTGTAGAATGTTGCATTTTTCAAAGTGAAAACTCTGGTGTGAACAGAGTATGGAGTGCACCAGGAAAAATACTTGAACAAGAAAACTTACACACCTGATTAATTTTTAATATAGATGTTGTTGTATAATTAAATTCTACAGTGCTGTAAATAGGATGTCTCCCTTGTATAAAAGCACCTATGTATGTCTGTATACAGAGGTTTTGTGTGTATTTATACATGTGTATGTGTGTGCAAGTTTTCTAGGCAAAAGCTCCCAGCGCTAAGTAAAAATTGCTATCATCTCCCTTGTTCCCTGCAATGATTTCAAGCCTTTTCTAATGCTATAGCCCTTCAAAGAGGCAGGAGCTGGAGCAGCAAGCTCCAAAGCAGAGGTTTTTGGAAGGTGACCTGCGCAAGCTCTGAAGTCTCCATCTGGAAGTGTCCCAACGCCAGCTTTTCTAATGTAGGAACTGATGCACTGAAACCATCATTGCCATTAAAAAAAAAAATAAAAAAATACATATAGCGCATGACTTCTCTGTTTCCTTATGGTGCAACCCACAGGTGTCATTTTTAGGTTTTCTTTTGCTCAGGTCAGTCAATCACAAAAAGGGACATCAATCTCCTGAAAAAATCCCACCTTACCTTTCTCCCCTTGCAGAAGAAGTTTTCCAGGTCACCCAGTAAAGCAGGAAGACTTTCTTCTTTGGCTCTGCCACCAGTTCCCTAGAGAGAACCTCCAGCCGGGGTGTGCTGGTGACCTCCCATTGATGCCATCTGTCCCCAGGGCTGTGGGAAGGGCAGGGTAGGTCTGGCTCCAGGATGCCCGGTGCTGGCAACTGACCCCCCCAGGCAACGTCGGGCACCCATTGCTCTGTGGGGCTGCTCCAAAAGGTCACGCTGCGGCAAGTGAGGTGCCTGGAAGGGTGGTGTGTGGCCCTGGAAAACAGCTGGAAATCTGTCCGTGGCATCAAGTTGGAGCCTGAAAAGAAAAGGAGGACTTGGATTACCTGCAGAAACTTTAAGCCATTCATAGACTCGACCCGTGGGAGGTCTGAAGGCCACAGAGCATGTTTTGTTACCAAGCCCAGGTTGTACAGCTCTTCCCCAGGTGCTAAAAGCTGGGAAAAACCTCCCACCCCACTTTGCAGCCTTTTGCCTCTAACCTTTCTGCATTTTCTCAGTGTCTCATCAGCCACCTTGGCACTACTGTACTGCCCAAATCCCCTGCACTCTGCCACTCCTTGAAGGAAAACCTTCAGACTGTTGTGGCTGGGCTACAAAAATGATGAGGGGCCTGGAGCATTGCTCTTACGGGGAAAGGCTGAGGGACCTGGGGCTTTTTAGTCTGGAGAAGAGAAGACTGATGGGGGGATCTGATCAACACCTATAAATACTGAAAAAGTGGGTGTCAGGAGGACGGGGCCAGGCTTTTTTCAGTGGTGCCCAGGGACAGGACAAAAGGAAACTGGCACCAACTGGGACATAAGAAGTTCCACCTAAACATGGGGAGGAACTTCTTTCTTGTGAGGGTGGCAGAGCCCTGGAAGAGGCTGCCCAGAGAGGTGGTGGAGTCTCCTCCTCTGGAGACATTCAAACCCTCCTGGACACTGTCCCATCCAATCTGCTCTTTTGTAGCAGGGGGTTGGACTAGATGATCTCCAGAGGTCCCTTCCAACCCGATAGCATTCTGTGGTTCTGTTTGATGGCCACGCACCAGACCTGTGGCCTGATTAAGGCATAGCATTGTGTAAGAGACTTGTCTCTGCGCCACCTGCCTACAGATCTGACGTGCTGTGACAGCACATCGTTCCTGGCTGTGGTTGGGGCAGGCTCCACACGTGAAGGAGAACAAAATACCTTTCAGAACATCAGCACAGCATGGGCTGTGTCATCGTTCTGGTTGCAGTTATGCAGAAGAAGAGCCAAGACAGGAAGGAAGGAAGGAAAGCTCTGTGCTCTCACAAACCCTGGGAGACACCCAAACCCTGTACCACATCCCACCCAGGAAGACATAAATGTAGCTTAATGGTATGTTGGCAGGTGCTTGACTTGAACCTTCAGTTTTCTTGGCTTCTGGCTTTCTTTCTCCAAGTGAGCCATCTGGCTACCAGAAACTAAGGTTGTCCTCCTCTCAGGGCTTCAGCGGGTCAGGCAGAATGACTGATCTGAGCCAGGAGGCACCAAACCTCATGAATTTGTGGCAGTGAAACGGTTTGAGAAATTTTTCTTTCATCATACCGGAATTCCCCAACCTCAGTACAACCAGGATGGTTAAAAAAAAGAAAAAAAAAAAGTCCCTGAGCAATGAGTCATATTCTCCTTAGGAGATGTCTGCAAGGCTGAGCCCAGGCTGCCATTAACTCCGGTGGTTAGCAGACATCATAATTGGGTTTTTTGTCTTAATTAGAACACTGTGCATCAAAAAAGAGGATTGATTATATTGTTTTCCAAAGGAGCGGGTAGGTCTCTGCCCCATGGTGCAGCATGGAGCTGTCTGACCAAGCTGAGTACCTGCACCAGGGCTGGGAAGCGAGGTGGTTCTGCTGCCCCATGGTGGTACCACACGCTGAGATACCGCTCGGGCATCCTTACCCTCTGCTCAGCACCGTGCTCCCCTGCCATCACCAGCCTCTTCCTACCCAAGGACATGGCTGTGGTCACCAGCGGCGCAAAATAGCTCTTTTCTCAGCTGCAGGTAGGGGAGGAAAAATAAGAGAGAAAAAATGAAAGCAGCAGAAATGACTCCGAAAATCGAAACTCTCCTGTTTTATGGACACCCAGCATCAGAAAAGCAAGTGGAAACTGAAAGAGAAACTTGCCCCGGGAATGACTTGGCACATTTTGAAAAGCAGATTTCAAAGGGGAAGCTCACCCTTCAGGAAGCCAAAACTTTGCAAAACACTTGCGTTCCGTACTTAAATAGGAAAACCAGAACAATTGTCATTTAAAAATAACAACAGTAGAAGAAGGGGAAGGCAGAAATAAGAGGCCAGAAGGATGATCTCACTTCAGCCCCCTGCGAGTGCAAAGAGAGGAGCGAGGGGGCTGTGCAGAAATTCCCCAGGGTGTCCCGGTGGTGCCCACGCTGGGGACAGCAGAACGGCTCCTGCCACCCTGCGAGACGCCCGGGCACCCCCCAGAACCCAGACCCCTCCGACAGCGCGGCACCAGGGGAGAGCCCCAGAGGTTCAGCATCGCTGCAACACCAAATAAACGATGATTTTTAAAGTTAAAGGCTGCCAGCTGGAGAAAGGACACGGCTGAGCAGCACGGAACTGAGCACAAAAGCCTGAAGGGTTTCTGCCCAGAGAGAGGAGGACAGGCAGGTTACAGTGAGGGAGGGAGCCCCAGGCTGGTCTCCGGCATGGAGGGGAGGGAAGGAAAGCAACACAAACAGATCTGTGAGAAGAATAAAACTCTATTGGGAAAGGCTTGGACATTTTTCTTGGTTTGAGGGGGGGAAAAAAAAACAACCAACCTTCAAAACTCACATTCCTCTCTCGCTGTTTGTCAGTACTTTGATTTTGGACTGGAAAGGGCAGCTCGCATTCCTGCTGCCCCGCTGCCGGCGAGAGGGAGGGTGCCCACCCTGAGCATCCAGCCGCTGGCAGGGAGCCGCGGCTGAGAGTTAAGAGGGATGTGGGAACAATCACAAAACTTCATGTACAGTCAGGGTTTTCTGGATGGCTTTTCGGTGGTTTTAGTTCAAGTTCCTTTCCAAGCTGAAAGCAAGACTTTTAAAGGCAGCCGGAGCGCCAGAGGGCCCTTTCCCATAGCTTTAAAGAGAGGTCTCTCGCTCCCCCAGTAAACCAGCAGCTGTGACAAAGTGCTGCTTCCATAGAGAGACAAGCGGCAAAAAAAGTCTGTGAGGGCAGGGATGCTGGGAAGAGGGTCCTGGACCAACACAGGGAGGGGTTAATGATGGGAAACGATGGCAGGAGAGAGCCAAAGGCACAGTTCCCTGGAGGCACAGACCAGCCTCCTGCCCCGGGGAACATGTGGCACAGAGAGGTGACCCTACCACCCGTACGTCATCCTGCAGCGGTGTCCCCACGGCTGGCTCTCCACCTGGATGTGGCTCACCAGGACACAGAGGATGAGGCAGAACTATCCAGTTTCAGTCCCTCTGAAATTATTCAGTTCTGGAGTCCTCAGCACAGGAAGGACATGGACCTGGTGGAGCAGGTTCAGAGGAGGCCACGAAGATGCTCAGAGGGCTGGAGCCCCTCTACTGTGAGGACAGGCTGAGAGAGTTGGGGGGGTTCAGCCTGGAGAAGAGAAGGCTCCCGGGAGACCTTCGAGCCCCTTCCAGTCCCTAAAGGGGCTACAGGAGAGATGGAGAGGGACTCTGGATGAGGGAGGGGAGCAATAGAATGAGGGGGAAGGGTTTGACACTGAAAGAGGGGAGACTGAGATGAGATCTGGGGAAGAAATTCTTTGCTGTGAGGGTGGTGAGAGCCTGGCCCAGGTTGCCCAGAGAAGCTGTGGCTGCCCCATCCCTAGAGGGGTTCAAGGCTGGACTGGGTGATCTTTAAGGTCCCTTCCAACCCAAACCATTCTATGATTATCCTACAGTCACTAATGGGATCAATACAGTTTCCAGATATTATCAACATCAGAAGATTTACATTTTCTTTTCTTGGTCCTTCCTTCCTGCTCCATGAAGCTCTCTCTCCAGACATCTCTCAGGGATAGCTGAAGCTGTAGGGAATGTTCTACAAGACCCCCAAATAGCTCTGATGCGCTGTCAGCCCCTGTCCCTGCCGGGGCTGGTCATCTCCTGGCACCTCCGCTCCTCAGGGTGGGGACCACAGTGGCCACCACAGCTCACAGGGAAGGACAGCCGTGATCCCTCAAAGCCTTCAGGTTCAAGGTCTGTCTCTAAGACAAGAGGACAACGCTTATTCCTGTACTTCGGGGGACAGGGAGGCAAATAAGAATACCAGACAGCGCCCCCCTCATTTATCCAGGAATGGATAGTGGTCACTAAGTAATTCAGTATTTTTGAACCTCTCGATCAAATCTCTTCAGATTTAAAATCCTTTAGAATTATTTAAACAACCACCCTTGGAGGTGGCAGTGTTTTTTTTTGCCAGGGGAGAAGGGGAGAATCAGCGAGAGCTCACCCGGCTGTGGGTGGAAGGCAGGTGCCTTTCCCTGTCCCTGCTCAGCAGGTGGCAGCCCGTGTCCATGAAGTCCCACGCGTGTCTCCTCCTCCCGGTCCCCGGGAAGAACTGGTAAGGAAGGACAAGAGCTGCCTCCCCCTGCTCCTTCCCAGGCTCTTCTCCTCTCCGGGGGAGGAATTATTCTCACAGAGAAAGGACCTTTTACAAAGGAGCTCGCACACGAAGCGAGCCGGGGGCTGGCTACGGCAAGGGCACGGAGCCTTGCCCTGGTAGAGGTGAGCCTGCCCTCGGGCTGAGCCAGCTCCCACCCCAGTTTTACACAGAATCATAGAATTCCTGAGGTTGGAAGGGACCTTTCAGGTCATCCAGCCCAACCATCAACCCAACACTGCCAAACCCCTCACTAACCCATGTCCCTCAGCACCACATCTGCCCGGCTTTGAAATCCCTCCAGGGGTGGTGATTCCACCACTGCTGTGGGCAGCCTCTTCCAAGGCTTGACAACCCTCTCAGTGCAGAACTTCTTCCTAATATCCATCCTAAACCTCCCCTGACACAACTTGAGGCTGTTTCTTCTCGTCTTATCGCCTGTTCCTTGGGAGCAGAGACCGACCCCCCCCGGCTACACCCTCCTTTCAGGGAGCTGGAGAGAGCAAGAAGGTCTCCCCCTCAGCATCCTTTTCTCCAGACTGAACAACCCCAGTTCCACAAGACTTAAAAATGACACCTACGATGCCATAAAATGCTGCGCGGCAGCTGTTGTAACGCTGCTCAGATCTGGGGACAAGCACAGCCCGGTGGCCTTCAGCCAGCCCTGGGATTAGGTGGCTCAAGAAAGTCCCACGCCGCGGTGCCAAACTGCACAGCTGACGACTGGGGAGCGCCAGTTTGGAGCTAAATACCACATGGAAAAACCTGCATCGTACCAAAACATTTGGGCTGTGAACCAAACGCTCTGAAATCCGGATCTGGCACTGCTGCCGAAGGACGTGCAACATCACCTGTGCCAACATGACTGTGCGTCGCAGCAAAGTCTTAATAAAAATTCACATATAAAAGCAAGCCGTTGAGAGTTAGACACTTCCTTGATGGCTACTTATGGAACTGCCAAGGCACCAATCAAAGGTAGTCATTAGTGACTGAGGTGGTCACAGGACGGCTGTCCCAAAGCTTGGCCCTCCAAAGGGCAGTCCTCCTGTCACCATAATCAAGTAAAAAAGCAACTGGTGAAGATGGGAGAGGAGAAGGGGTGGGTGGCAACAGCTCGGAGGCTTTCTGGAGGAACTGGCTTATGAATAATACCCTTAATTGCTGTTGTATTACAACATGCTGTTGTAAATGGTTTTGTCTTTTTTTCTTTTCCAGGCTTGTAAGCTAGCCTATCATTTTAAATAACTATACATTAAATGCAGTTTTGACTTCTGGTCTAGCTATACAAATGTTGGGAATAACCACCTCAGGAACCCTGCTGCCAAGATATTTTTTTTAAATCTTATAAAATCTATGGCTGTTACTTCCATCAGAAAAACTGGAACGATCACAAGTACTTGAAAATACATAATCCTGTAGCTTGAGACATCAGAGCTTGCAAAGGGCTGCATGTGCTCTGTTTTTTGTTAGTTCTATTTATGCATCTTTAGCAAACAGCAAACCAACAACTACCTGGGCAAGGTACACAGCTCCTCCACTGAGATGTCTTTCCTGAGAAAGGGTCTCAATGTAGGAAATCACCTAAATCATCAAAAAGCCTTTCCCTGACACCAGTGTGAGGAATTTCCAAAGAGCACCCCACAAAGATGGTCTCAGGAGAGTAATGAGCAACGTTACTCGATGCAATTTAAGTAATAATAGGTGACACAGGCGGGTACTCTTAATTCACGGAGCTCGGGTCAAGTGGTTTGTTGAGCAGTTGCACTAACGGGGGTTTCCAAAGATTCCTGAGCTGCGGCTCGACGCCTCTGGACAGCGGGATGGAGCTACATTCAGCTGGTGCCCAGGGGACACACGCTGCAGGGAGAGCCAACGAGATGCATAGAAAATTATACATCATTACTTTCCTTCACGACTGTAAGACTCTGTTAACCTGCTGTCAGTGCAATCATTTTAGGCTCTGTTTTTTCTGTTTGTAAATGAAAGCAGACGAGTAAATTCACAAGCTGGAAGTTGGGGGCCGGACACACGTTAAAGGCTCTGTTCTGCGTGACAGACCAGCTCCCTCTTCCCTCCTCCAAAGGATTCCCACATGCAGCACAATAAAAACGCACAGATCCCCCAGGAAACGCAGTTTTCAACATTCCCTAACTCCTCCGAGTCCAAACCAACTACCAACAGAACATCCAAAAACGTTTCTCAGAAATAAATACTGTTTTCCTACTTTCTTCTCTCAGCCGTGGACCTCTTCCAAAGAAAGATAGCAATGTATTCATTTTTGTACTTAAATGGAGGAAATGGTTCTTCCAAATGTGACTGAAAATATTGCTGGTCAAATTAAATCAATACGTTATGTCTGGACAGCAACCAGGTCCAGAACATTTCGGCAGAGAAAGTGTTAGAAGCTGTAACTCGTTCAAAATAGGACTTCAAGTGAAAGCCTGCTCTGCTTGGACTCAGGTTAGCAATTGGGATAATGGGGCAAACTATCATCACCAAAAAGCAAGAAGAATTTGTCTTTTCTGGGCAGCATTCCACCCAAGGATCTAATCAGTCATCAACTTATACCACTTACCCTTAACAAATCTGGGCAGACCTACAGACAACCTTAGTATAGATAAATCTACAGGGGAGGCCATGACAGAGCCAAAAAGAAAAGCAGGTTTTTTAAAATCTAAAAATACTAGAGCAACATTCTTGGAGCTAAAGGCATGGTTTAAGGTGGGATGATGCCTGTCTCTTTGGTGTCTTGCCACACTATCAAACACAGAAATGCAAGTCAGATGTTCCTCCTCCTCCTTCCACACTAGCCCCATACTAATTGGTACAGTAGGTCACAGAATGATATGGGGTTGGAAGGGACCTCTGGAGATCATCCACTCCAACCCCCGGCCAGAGCAGGTCCACCCTGAGCAGGTCCCACACGAACGTGTCCAGGTGGGGGTGGAACGTCTCCAGAGGAGGAGACTCCACCACCTCTCTGGGCAGCCTCTTCCAGGGCTCTGCCACCCGCACAGGAAAGAAATTCCTCCCCGTGTTTAGGTGGAACTTCCTATGTTCCAGTTGGTGCCCGTTTCCTTTTGTCCTGTCCCTGGGCACCACTGAAAAAAGACTGGCCCCGTCCTCCTGACACTCACCCTTTAAGTATCAGATCACCCCTCAGTCTTCTCTTCTCCAGACTAAAAAGACCCAAGCCCCTCAGCCTTTCTTCGTCAGAGATGTTCTAGGCCCCTCATCATCTTTGTAGCCCTGTAGATGTTATTATCCATGCGAGATATGGCAGAACCTGGCTGGAACTCCTTCTTCTGGTCTGGAACCCACCTCCCAGGAGCATCAGTCTGGGCTGTTTGAGGACATCTCTTCCCTGATCACTTCTGTTGGAGCAGTTTCCACTACGTGCAATTAAATATTCATTGCTGTGTGAGCTTGAAATTGATTGTCTGTGTTGCAGGGGATGCTAAACTATTAATTTATTCACAGTAGTTACCTGGTGGACCACTTGCCACGGTGGTCAAGGAATTGAGCCCAGCAAAGGCCCAGAGGCTCAGTGCCTGCAGACACTGGCATCTCCTGAGATACCAGGTACCTAAATTCTTCTGTGGGACTAATTTGGGTTAGATTCCAGGTGGCAGCAAGAGCAAATACCACGCTGTGAAGGCAGCGTTACACTATAAGGTATTTTTATTCTGTCACACTACACTGTCCTTTGGGATTTTTTGGGGTTTTGTTCTTTTCTGCCTAATAAGGTATCTGGGACTTTCTTCTTTGAGAATACAGTACTGTTTAGGATATCAAACAGGAAATTAAGGCTTCTAGCTAAGGTGAAACGAAAGAATTTTTCCTGTTCAACAATGGACTCTAGAGAGAGTTTCTATTTAAGAAGAAAGGGCTGGAAATTCCGGCCACCTTAAAATAGATGCACAAAGTCCTCCTGCTTCAAAAGCTACTGGTTACCTTCTGAGACTTGTAAGATTAGAAAGGGCTTTGAAAGGTTACTTACTGCAGTCCTTTGCCTTGAGGCAAAGGCATTAACTACAACGGTTTTGTCCTAGCTCCAGAGATGGAGACTCCAAAAACTCTCCAGGTACTTCATACTGATATTTCACAATCTCTACTCCTAAAAGAGTTTGTCTTAATATCAAAATGAACCTGGGGTGTATTTTCAGTGCTCTACATCTCTCCATACCCACTAGGACATGGAGAAGAGATTGTTCCTCTCCTTATTACAACAGCTTTTAACATATTTGAATATTGTTGTCATGCTTATTTCCACCTCATCTTTCTTTCTTCTTTAGGTTAAACAGCACCAGTTTGTTCAGCCTTTCACTGAAGGGCACAATTTCTGCACAAAGACAAGCACACAAAAATGAACATTTTTTCATGCTTTTCTGCATGATCACATCAGCAGGATTAAGTGTCTGAGTTCAGTTGCCCTTGATTTTCCCTTTGGTTATCAATCTTTGAAACTTGGTGATTAGTCCCCAAATCAGGAGTGTGTTTTAAGCTGCGTACATTTCTGTGTACATTGCAATCCAGAGTTAAATAAGTAGGGACTTTTGACTCTCCTTCGTGTAGCAGTATCTGTGCTTAGGGGTATAAAATGCCTAGTCCAGGGTTCTTTCTGAAAATCTTATGCTCAAAAAATTTCAGTCCAATTTGGCTGAATCTCCTGCATTCGCTACCACCTCAGCAAAAGAAGCAGAATTTATGCAGTTGGTGCTTTAGTTCCACAAAGATCTGGCAAAAATACAATGGCTGAAATGAATATCTGTGGCCCTTTTGACCAGGCACCTTTTGCAAGCGTGAAGGTGTTTTACAAATGACCAGGTCTGTTGTCACAACCATAACTTGACACATTCCAGCTCATTTTCAAATACCCTCCAAACGTTGCTCTGAGGAGCCTTGGGGAGTGGGGCTCCATACAGAACCGCTCTGGATTCCATTTCCAGGGGAAACGTTGCTTTCAGCAGGATGGAGTCTGGGTTCACCTCGTTTAGATACAGGATCTGAAATTGCCCTGTGCATCTGTTTCCTTTATTCCGCTGCCCTGCTCAGGAATCCTGGGGAATCCTCTTTTCCTGCCTCATCCTTATTGTAACAAGGAGACAAATATGCAGCTTATGCCTCTAAATGGATGCCCTTCTCTGTCACCATGTCAGGGCCTAAAGGCATTTATTAACTTCTATGGAATCATTAAATCACCGGAAATGTTACGAGTTATTCCTTCAAAATTACAAGAACAAGATGTTAACACTAGATGTTAAATAAGCAGAGTCCTTGCCATGACAACTTTTACTCATTTTCTCAGTATTTTCTTACAAGATACAGCCAAACCATTGCCAGAAAAATTAGTGTAATTGTGACTTGTGTAAAGAAAGTTCTTTCCTGGAATTAGTCTTTAAAATTTAATTTCAACATAACTCTTACGCTCATTGTGATTGCAGCTCTTTTTGAATCATTTAATGACTTTCTGAATCATTGTATTTAACCAGCTTCTCTGCTGTTGGGATATTGCAGGCAGCCAAAAAAGATGCTGACTTTTAAGGGCATAACTCCTGGTATGTCCTACCCCATGCTACGCCACCCTCACAGCATCCTCTGCTGGCAACAGCACAGCTACAGTTATTAGAGACAATGATAATAAGCGAGACAGAATAAAAAATGAAATATAAGTATCTTTACATTCAAAATTAAAGTTTTCTCTTAAAGATCGGTAAGAAATGGTCAACCACTGAGGAAAGAACCCATCCCTGAACTCACAAACTCAGGTGCTGCTGTTCAAAGCAGGTTTCAGGACATGTACAGGTGGGAACTCCAGCACGGACACTGCTCAGTGCCACAGGAAACGCTTTATAAAATACCACTAAAATAAAATCTTAATCTAAATTAAATAATTGGATATCGACGATACTAAACACCTTAAACTAAGCAACATGAGTACTTCTGTCCCTAACTCCAAGGCGTCACTTTGTATAATATATTCTAAATGGGGTATGAGGGTGGATTGCACTGTGCGATAATCGAGGTGGGCAAAATAAAGGAGGAGGAAGGAGGCTACCGGGAAATGCATCACATTCTCTAAATCTCACATATCCCTACGTCCCACAGGCCATTCCTGACTGGGGGGATTGCGCTCATGTCAGAGGTCTGTCAGCATCATCGGTGTATGGATCCCACGACTAACACCCTACAGACGGGATTATTTTGTGGTCTCTCTCTTTACCCTGAAGAAGACCCAGCACTAGTTGACACTGGTGAACCAGTTTGTTGCCAGTATAACTTTGGATTCTGAACAACTTTTGCAGCTTGAACCCAGGCAGGGGTCTACTCTGCCATTTGGATCCACATCATTCGAGATGCTGCGTGACTCACCAGCCTGCAGGTCAGCTCTGTGGTCCAAACTGGGCACCAGCTCCTTCGGCACCTTTCCCAACGCCAGCAGCCAGCCTTGCTGCCTTCTGATGAAGCGAGGAGGAAAAGGAAAAGAAATACAGAAACCCAAATGAAATGGCATAAAGATTTTCCTGACTTTCAGAAAGCTGGACAGTTCAAACAGCAGCTGCCATCCCACTTTAAGTGGGAGATAAAACTTCTGCACGATAAACATGACATGGGCTACAGCTGCAAAAATTTGGTTTTCCTCCTTCACTGTTAAATGAAGGTGTCAAAAATAACAGCCAAACTTCATACGTGGTTTCTCTCTGTCCTCCACCATCTCCCCATCCTGTCACTCCAGTGGGTCTGCTGCTGTTGCACACCCATGGGCTAGGTGTGCAATGGGACACGCAGTCAACGTGACACTCCTTGAGAGCACTAGAGCTACCGTTCAGGCGTGGTGCAACACCCGGTGAAGAATGTTCCATGCTGAACCAGCAAGGAACAGGCTGCCACTGCCAGAATAACTGGCACAAGCTAGTGCCAGCCACCTTCTTCCTCAGGAGTAACCGGAGAGCACAGAGGGACTGAGCCAAGGAATTGTTCTGGCAACAGAAGTACCTTGAACCTGGCCACCTCGAGCTCCTCAGCCTCTCCTAGCTGAAGCATGCCCATCTTTTCCTGCCTTGGAAATCACCATGTGCTTTTCAGGGTGACAGACAAGGAGACACTTCCCAGCTTTGTTCACCCAACCTGCTGACATACACCTGGGGCAAACAGGAAGAAGAACGTTGGATGCTTTGGCCTGGTCTCGAGGGCATCTGCTTCTCACCTGGCAGCAGCACATCCTCTGCCAAGAATCCTGTTCTGCACAGAAACTTCCCACGGGTCCTGCAAGGCTGTCCCTGGAAGGAGAGGAATTTTATCAGCCTTTCCTTGTGGTTCTTCATTTTCTCTTCTCTGTCACAGGTATCTTCCAGGACAGTATATGGGACAGCAAAGCTGTGGCCTTGGTAGAAAGTATAGTTCTATCAAACCCATAGCTTTCCTGGCCTATTCAGCAGAAAGGATCAGAAGTCCTGCCTTTGGGGACATACTGCTTCCAGCACTCAGCTCCTCACGCAGCATTCACCCTTATCCAAGGGAAATAGCCCAGATTCCAAACACCTTCATGGAGCATTTCAAGATGTTTGTATTTCTGCTGCGACAGCCCAGCGTGCCTCTCTGCTCTCTCCCCCCAGGGAAGGGCAGTGACCCCCTCTGCCTGGCAGATCTACCATGGCATACGCCACCAGTGACATCCAAAAGACGCTCCACAAAAAGCGCTTGTTCCCAGCACTGTCGTCCAGAGGGAGTTTGCCGGAGGAGAAACAATAGGCCCTTTCCATAGCGTAATGAGAAGGCTTCCTGCCTTCTCAGTAAAACACTCTCAAGAGAGCTACGCTAAGTGGGAGCAAGAGGGCTAACACCAGCGAGATGAAATAGAGAAAAAAAAAAAAAAAATGGGATACGGCTGGAGAGCAGCTGAAGTTGATGCATCACGTGAAACAGGGACGGAGCAAGCCTTCTGGAAAGAGAGATGGGGAGAAAATGAGTTAACAGCAAAAGAAGACAACTGATTACATCATGTTTCTGTGGCAGTAGCTACCCGAGATGTGTAGAAATGGACCAAAAAAAATTGCAAAGAGAAGGATCAGTTATACCGCTTGACTGTGACAATTTTGGAGTACACAGACTGCCCTGGTGTCCTGACTAAAAGCTCCATGATGGTGTGTCTTCTCATTTTGCCAACAAGATGCTGAGACTTCACCCGTTAAGCTGATGTTTACCCTGTTTCCACCATCACAGGGGAAGATTGGGATCTCAGCCCAAGCTCCTCGACTGACCCAGCAGCACATCTTCCTCTTCTTCAAAAAGACACAAGAAGGATCTTCCCTGTCTGCCTCTTAGAACTCAAACATCTGGTCACTCTTAGAGCTCGCTAAGTCCCTCCTCCTTCCCACCCCACCACTTCTCACTTCCCCTCCGGAGCAGGGTTTTACAATCGTCTCCCTGTCCCCCAGCGCTGGGGACCCAGGCTCTTCTGCCCCCAGATACTCCACTTGATGCGGCTGAAAATGAAAGGGAAGTAGGACATTGTGCATGGGATCGGTGTGTGGAGGTCCCGGGGGCTGCCTCGTCCTCCAAACCCGGCGTGATGTGCCGGCGTCCAGCTGTGTTCACGTGGAAGTGGTTGGGGTTCGTCTGGCCACTTGCTTGGGATTTGCTTCCTCTGTTTGTCCGAGTTCTCTGGCTCTAAATTCCCACCCGAAGCCGGGGTTTTACTGCAGTGGTGTGCAGAGCTTTCCCTGACCGCTATAAAGCCACGCACAGGCTGCATCCCTTCCCCCCAACTCCCTTAAATCCACAAGCAAACAGGAACATGAACGCACCGCAGCAGGGTGGCATCTCAGTGGGACAGGAAGTCATTGTTTGGGTTGGTTTGGGGTTTTTTGGTTTTGCTGTTTTTGTTTTTTTAAGCTGACCTTGCCTTTCAAAAATCAGGGAAGAGTTGCTTTATTTCCTCCCACCACATGCTAAGCAAGACTTCTTCTGTCATCTTCTCGCTGGGGGGTGCCAGCTCCCTGACCTAGAGATGCTGCCAGAGCCCCTGCCGTAGCAAGTCCCCCAGAAAACAAACAAACAAAAACAACAACAAAAATTATACTAAGCAGTTATAAAAGTAATAACTTACATGCAAATTTTACTCTCATTTGTAGTTTGAGCTTGTGGTGACATCACAGAATGCTACGGGGTTGGAAGGGACCTCTGGAGATCATCCAGTCTAACCCCCTGCCAGAGCAGGTCCACCCAGAGCAGGTCCCACAGGAACGTGTCCAGGTGGGGGTGGAATGTCTCTAGAGAAGAAGACTCCACCACCTCTCTGGGCAGCCTCTTCCAGGGCTCTGCCACCCTCAAAATGAAGTTCCTCCCCATGTTTAGGTGGAACTTCCTATGTTCCAGTTGGTGCCAGCTTCCTCTTGTCCTGTCCCTGGGCACCACTGAAAAAAGACTGGCCCTGTCCTCCTGACACCCACCTTTTAAGTATTTATAGGCATTGATCAGATCCCCCCTCAGCCTTCTCTTCTCCAGACTAACAAGCCCCAAGTCCCTCAGCCTTTCCTCATGAGAGAGATGTTCTGGTCCCCTCATCATCTTTGTAGCCCTCTGCTATACCCTCTCCAGCAAAGATCACTAAGACCTTCCCAGCAATCAAGAGCAGACGTAAACCTGAAACTAACTCAAAAGTTTTTAAAATCCAGAAGAACCTAATTCCCAGCTGATTAGATGGGAGAAGCTCTGCTGACTTCAAAGCAGCTGCACTGACAACCGGGAAGACTTGCTGCCACTTTTGCTTGAACCCGTGGGCTGGAACTTATCTAAATCATCAGAAGCTAAATGTAAATTTTCCGTGCGGCCACTACTGAGAACATTCTGGTTCTGAACACCACAATGAGCAGATCTGACCCAGTGGGTCCCTACAAAACCTGCAGTGAGGAGCCACAGGGGCTTGGGCCTTCACATTGTAGAGACGTTTCCCATCTCAGAGGCTCTGTTAAGAACAATTATTGATGATACGTTAACATCATGATTTCTCTTTGTTGATTAAAGTAGCAATTCATCTTCTCTGTTGTTTTTTTTCCTCTCATATGAAACTCATATAGTGTAAGAACAGTCCCTGAAGGGGGGAAAATAAACCAAACGAACAACAAAATACACCAAACATAATCCTTGTTGCGAAGTCAGTACCATCAGAAATTCTGCGCCTGTTTACTGTTAATAGGGAAACTATTAAAACATTTAGCCAAAGGTCAGGAAGGAGCAGCAGCCACTTAGGAACTTTGCCATAGCAAACTAATACATTCAAATGGAAATGGGACTGGAAGGTATGTTTTCTGTCTCAAATAAAATCACCTGACCGGGAAGTCTCGTCAGAAACAAAAGTATTCTCGGAACAGTCGCGCGAGTCTGATCTTGTGTATACTGAAATGAGTAGGAATAATTCCAGCTTGTTCCGTGGAGCACAGACCAAATCTCCCCTGCCTAACTGTAAGCAGAAATAACACCTTTACAGTGAAGAATCCTTGTTTTAAGAGAATGATATAAGTTTTACTATTTTTCACAAAACAGGCAAAAGGCAAAAAAAAAACCTTCCCGGTTTTGCACTGGTGAGGATTTCCTCTGCGTAGGCTCCAGGGAGCACAGCCCTGGGGTAGGGAAATCCACACACACAGCAGCCAACACAGTCAGATGCCCAGGTTTGATTCTGAACCATAAATCACCACTTACATAAACACCCAATTCTACTGAATTCCACTCAGGTCTCCTCCGGGTCCCAGGAGAACATGAATGAGGGTGACACTGCCTGCAGCTCCCCCAGCCTGAAGTTCTCTATTGCATTCCAGAGAGGCACAGCCCAAAACTTTACCTTTAGACCTTCCTGAAGCTATTGTGCAGCCAGGATCCTTTTGGAGCCTGCAAATGCCAGTGCAGGTAACAGGCTGCCTGTAATTGGCAGGCTCCTTAGTTTTTAAATCTCACATACTTTGTTTTGTTCCCCCCTCCCCCCCCAAAATATTGTCTCAGCAAGTTGCTCTGGACATACCATTCAAATTATAGGAAGATCCAGAAGCATTTTTCTTCAAAGATGCCCTTAATTCTGTCTAACTGAGCTGGCAATAACTTTGATAATGTTATGTAAAGGTGACACAGCGACCTGTTTCATAGAATCACAGAACAGTTTGGGTTGGAAGGGAACTTAAAGATCATGCAGTCCCCCTGCCCTGGGCAGGGACACCTCCCACCACACCAGGTTGCTCCAAACCCCCTCCAACCTGGCCTTGAACCCCTCCAGGGATGGGGCAGCCACAGCTTCTCTGGGCAACCTGGGCCAGGCTCTCACCACCCTCACGGCAAAGAAGTTCTTCCTGAGATCATTCAATCCATTAGGCATTAGCTATTGTTCTAACACTGAATGATGAAATGTCTCAATTTCTATTCAGCCTTTCTGAAAGGAAGGTTCCTGGTCCATGGATCTGCTGTGCATATAAATTCACATTTATAAGACAAGGAGCTACAAATCGAATGGCAGAGAAGGAAAGAGATACTAAGAAAAACTACTCCAAAAAAATTGTTGAATAGGAAATAATTGCCTTTTCAGTTACCGCCACCAGAAAACTTTTAATCAGTGTTTCATTTTTACTAATCTCACACATGCACAATAAGCCGCACAGAGGATTGGAACCAGTTATGAAGAGAAGCCAGCAGAGTCCCTCCAGATTCAGAGTTATCCCCAGGGGTAGGCTGGAGTTATATGAAAGGATGAAGTCTGGCTTCTTCCACTCTACCCAAATTAAATCCAGCCAAATACCAGCAACAGGGTCTTTAATCTCAAAGGAAAACCTCAAGAGATAAGCAAGAACAGACGTTCAGAATGACTGTGCTTATGCTGCTCATGAAGGGGTCAATCCTGTGGCCGCATTCCCAGGGCAAGGGCTTCTGGGGATAGAGAAATTCCATGGAGTAACCTTTAGCTTCTTGATTCCTGAAAGAGATAAAGGGAAAAGTCAGCAGGCTCTTCTAACACCACTGTTCCCTCCTCTTTATAGGAACATAGATTTAAGTTCTCCTGCCCTCCTGCAGATGGGAGCTCCTCAGTACTTGGAAGCCCCCCCTGAAGCAGAAAGGCAAAATACACTGTGCCACTTGGATGGCCGGGGCAGCTTCTCCTGCAGACACAAAAGGTCTGTGACAAGGACTACTTTGCCATTGACACAGCTGGCCAGCTCACGCTGCCTGCTTTGATGGAGAAAGCCATCCAGAGCAGGCTTTACCCAGATGAGAGAATTCCCCTGCATCCACTCCGCCTCCTCTCCCTCCCATCACAGGGCAGCAAAAGTGTCACATTCAACACCAAGGTGTATGGCAGTTGGGTGGTTTTATGTGCCATTGCCTCCTTTTCCCAATGGCTTTATGCTCTCTGACCATTTGCTTGCAATTCCAAGCAAATCTGACAATAGGATATCCAGCTAAAGACAAGACCTTCTCCAGGCTGCAGAAAAACAGACGAGGAGAAGGAGATTGTATAACGAAGAAAGGGCTGCAGTGTGGATGCCACTTCGACCTTGGGGAATCCAGGCACAAGCCGTGACTCCGCAGGACCAACGTGCCATTAATTCTGCTGCTTATGCAACGCTTTGACAGACGTGCCCACACTCATTCCTTTGGTTATTTACCTGGGGAAAGTGGGCACGTCCTCAGTACAGGAAGTCAAAAAAATCAGTTATGAACTGCCCGGTGTTTTCACACCTGAAGAAACTTGCCGTCATTAAGATTCTTACACCAGCAGCAGATTGGCTTGAAAATGGCCACCGGCTGGGTAGGAAGCTGTTGGGAAAAGGGAGTGAGCAGATAGCAGGCTGTATTAGTCACTGATGTAATTCTGTTTAGACAAAGATTACCAAAATACAACAGAAGTAATTGGTAAAAAGTAAAACTACTTCTAGAAGTGTTTACTTACGAAAAGGCTCTGTGTTTACAAAAGCTGTTCTCAGACCCTAAATATAGTGAAAATCATAACTTTTCCAGGGCAGTACAAGTTTCTTATGCAAGCAGAAGACTGTTCAAGAGTTCTCTGTTTAAAACAGGGCAGCTTTAGGGAGAAGGCATACTTTGTAGGAGGAAACTTGGACTGCACTCCATAGAAAACTTTCTGCTTGTCAGGCTCCCGCCTCCCTCTACTTTTTTCTGCTCTGCCATTTGGCAAATAATCAGACATATAATCAGCTCTTTTGTGTCTTTAAGGAAGTTTATGCGAAGGAGAAAGGTTATTATAATGATTTAGTAAAACCAAAGGAGCAGTGTGGTTATCCACCATGGCGTCACGGCCATTCCAGCATCTGCAGGAAATGTCACATTAGGGTTTGTACCATAAGCCTCTGGTAGCAACAGCTCCTTCAAGTAGCCCTGTTCAGGGCTGTCAGCTCCTTCCTCCTGGCACACCGGCCCCCGTCACCACACCAGGCCATATCAAGGAATGGCTTTGACTTCAGAAAAAATAAACAGAAGATGACACTTTTTCTTTTTTTTTTCCCCCCAGAGTTGTTTTTCCAGAGCGGATCAGCTTCCTGAGGTGGCTCACATAGAGCGTTCACTTTCCCCCAGACATACTCCCCACAGGTCAGGACCATTCTGTAAGTACCAACCACCTCAAAATGTGGCCCAAGCAGAGAACTGCAGCACTTTAAGAAATTTAGTAGAATGAAGAGCCAATGGGGAGAACATAAGTTTTATTTCTCACTTCAGGGGACACCTACAGCCACAGAGAATGGAAGCCACTCTCTCTGACCATGATGTAGATTGAATGATTCCGTGGCTGCCATGAACCAGAAGCCCATGACAAGTGCCCTGAGCTCTTGCACACCAGCATCGAATGGGAGCATTGTGGGGCAAGATGGTGCTGAAGGTAGTGTGAGATGCAGTGGAGCAATAATACTACCCCTGGAGCAGTCACCTTTTTACCTCTCCTCTACCTGTGCTTATCTCTGCTCTGTGGGGCCAGCCCCTCCAGCACACACTCCAACGATCTGGTGGATCAACAGCAGGCTGCAAGATGTACCTTGTGCCTGTGCATCACCAAGACTCTACCCATGATTTAATCCAGCACTGTAGCTCTGCAATCTCTCCATGTTACATACAGCCTAACACTGGCAGCAACCAGTGGGTTTTGCTCAATATTTTGCTCTGCACAAGATCCACAATCCATGCTTCAAGGGTTTGTTGCTGCATTCCTTGGTAGTTCTTGGTAGGAGGTAATGGGGAACGTTACTTTCACAATGACAATATGCAAATTATGACTAGCTCTGACACTGCTTAGAAAAAGCTACTTCCTAAGGCAGTAACTGCTCTGAGAAACAGGAGGCTGAACCACCAAGAAAGTTGCCCCAAAATCCCCACAAGGGAACAGACTGTGATACAATGCATTCCTAACTCATGCCAGCACAAAATCATCCTTGTCATATGTTCTTGCTTACTGGGCCAAAGGGAGTCAGATCCAACTACAACCTCACCTTAAACTCTCTCAAAACTTTTCCACTGGCAGATCTGCCACATACATGTTATTAGCGCTCATAAGAGCACGTCCTCACTGATCTCTGGGCTTCCACATGGAATGCAGATCCTGCCACATCTTCTTCCAGCCACCCTGTCCCAGCTTTGGCAAGCCAATCAATCATCCGGTGAGCGTTCTGTTTCTCCCTCCAGGAACTGAGTTGCAAGATCAGATCTTGGGTATTTTCTGCTTATTCAGCCTGCATTAACAGGCAGGAATTCCAGAAGGGAATGCCTGGGTTTGCCAGGAATGCTGCCACAGGCATTAGAACAGCCCCTGTCCTCATACTGGGACACCTCTGCCCTTCACACATACCTCTCAGAGCCATGGAGCCTCACAAACAGGATGGTCCTGGTCAATGTCCTCTCTTGGTCAAGTAGAAGGGCTTGTTCTTCTTCTACCTCATCCACTTCTGGAAAGGTATTTGTATCATTCCAACTCCCTGAAACAATACAACAAAGCAGATGAATGACCAAATCCATGGTATTTAATTAACTAATTGATATTGTTACTGAAGCATTATCACAGAATCTTCATCCGTCTTCTGCCGTCATCCTATTTTGCGATGCAGAGAATGGTGACTTGTGGTAGTTGGTCCAAAATTAGTCTTTTATATTTTTATATCCTTTTGGGACAAGGAGAGGGTCTAGGGCCACAGAGATGCTCTGCTGTGAGGACAGGCTGAGAGAGCTGGGGGTGCTCAGCCTCGAGAGAAGAGAAGGCTCCCAAAAAATCTTTAAAACGTGCTGAGTGTATTTAATGACATAAGCTCCACACCATATTTTTGATGGCCTAAACTCCACACCATACTTTTCACAGATTGGTGGAAAACACCCAGGCTCTCCCGTTTCAGAGACAAGAGGGTTAAAAAAAAAAAAGCAAAAGAAAGGCACGTTTTCTCTTTTTCCCACCAACCACAGCCTTCAAGTCTCTTCATCTCGTTCCTGTGTCCTTTCCCTCCCCCTCATCTGGCCTGACTCTTGACTCCTCAGCATTCAAATCAAGCGTGGGGAACCGCTTGCAGTCGCCTTGCCCTTTTGAGTCAGAACGGATCGAGCACGCGCAGCCGCAGGAGACCTTCAGGAAATTTTGATCTTCTATTTTGAGCATCTAGAGCTGAGCTACTTGTCAGTGGCGCAAATGTGGGACATTTTTCAGTAGAAAAGCAAAACGCTTGTTACAGATTCAAAGGTCACCCTCCGCTGACATTTGAGGCCCTGGCCTGACTCAGAAGGGCAAGAGACCACCTGAAGGAAGGTATCATCGAGATCGTTTCAGCATTGCAAACTCCTTCTCAATCCCTAACATAAACTTACCCCTTTTGTTTATCCATTACGGGACTTAATCCACCATCTTTAACTATTCTCAGTTTTTTCTAAATCTTAGATTGACATTAAAGTATATGCATCACATCTTGTGCAATGGCTTTATAAGGGACTGACTTTTACTGCATAAGGTTTACACCAAAAAGCAAAGCTGTCCATTTTGCAGCCTTGCACAGTTTGTCAAGAGCTCACGTACCCCACGTACAGCTGTCTGCAAAGAGTACAGCATTTTGGATGTCGTTTCTGACCAGGCTCTTCATGTCCTTAGTTAATAGTATGTCATGCGTGTTTGCACAGATATCCGTATATTCTATGTTCTTGCTGAAGCGCAATCGCTTTTGGTGTGTGGTCTGCAGAGAAGGACTGCTGAAGTCTGGCCCCAGTGCAAGCTGTAAAAGCTTCATGTCACAGAGCGACTACAGCAGCAAACGGTCATCTGCTCAGTCCTGTCTGACAGCAAAGTGTAGAACCCCTAATAATTTTCTCAAAGGAAATCTGAAGACATTTCCAGCTTTCAGCAGAGACAGCTTACAGCACTTAAATAAGAGGAAGGTCAGACGGACTGCACTTGACACTGCTGGGAACTGACAGATGGTTTTGAGAAGAAACAAAAAAGGTCACTTAAAAAAAGCAGCTGAAAGATTCCCATTTCTTCATTACATTGGTAATAAAATGCAGTTTCAGAAACAGTCACAAAATAGAACAAGGAATTTCCCCAGATTTTAGGACTTCTTGTCCATTTATATCCCTGCTCATATTTAAAAGCAAATACATATTATGTACCAGAAGGGAGACAGTTATAATAAACATCATTAACCAGCAGCGCATTTTTAGCAACTCGATAAGAAATTATAAGCACAGAGAAATAGCACAAGAAACCTGCAAAATCCAGCCAGCAGAGAAAGTAACATAAATTCACCAGAGACTGTTGTTTCCCCTCTTTCCACACTACATCGGATCTGTTTGCCCAGATCCCATCAGCACTCGTGGAACACGGCTCGGCTCCCTTCCAGCCCGCTTGGGCTTTCCTTATCTGAAATGCAACTACTGACTCTCCTGGTGTGGTAGTTAATCTATTTATAGTTTACGCATGTTTTGCTTTTACACGGAATGAGGATTTCACCAGGAACCGAACAGAAAGCACCCAGGGAATAACAGGAGGGGGGTAAACACGTGGACACGGTAGGGAGTGGGTGTTCAAGCCCAGGTTAGCCCTGAGCTGCTGACCGGGCAGAGAGATGATCCACACAAGGTACGACAGATCTGCCCCAGCCAGCCACCAGCTTCTGGTTTTTCCCCAGGACTTTACAGAATTGAGTAAGAGGAGAACCCTGTTAACACGTGTCTGTTAACACTCCCTGGTGTAGGGCAGAATCACGAATCCATCTGGATCCTAAAGGTTGTCTCTGAACTGCTTGTTCTGCTGATGGTGACTGAAAACCCTCCTGAGAATCATCTTCCAGCCTTTCAGGATCCTTACCCTCACACGTTTTCCTAACACTTTACATTTCCCTAATGTTTAACCAAATCTTCCTTTATTGCAGTTGACACTTACTACATCTATCCAACTTGCAGGAGGTGCAGAGAAATCTAAAAACCTATTGCTTCAGGCTTCGTCCAGTCAAGTCCTGAAAAATCATATTATTCCAGTAGTTATCCCCCATGTCAGCCTTTCCTGAGGAAGGCTGTTGTAATCTGCCATGTCAGTTGGCATCACCACACATGGCACGTGTGATACAGCCTTGGTCCTCTCACACTAAATGCAACGAAAGCCAATGACTGCAGCCCCAGCACTCAACTTACCATCTACTCTTTAGATTTTCTTCAATTAGGGACTCCAAAAAGAAGTGCTGCCCATATATACAGCATGAACTGAAATGGTTAAGTAGCAACCAATTAATTTGAGGAGTTTCTTGCCTCATAATATCTTTGTGCTTACAGAATCACCTGTAAAAACCTCCCAAATGGTATTAGAACTACAGCTTCCATATATATTTATGGTACTATTTAGTCACAAAAGAAACCTTTGGGGGATAATGCAGAACGAGGAAGGCAGGATTTGGCATCAGTGAGCTATCTGAAAAGCCACGCAATTTTTCATGAAGAGGGAGGAGAATTTGTCTGCCAAATAACCACACTGCACGGAGCTACATGAATTGTCCCCCCAGGGGAAGGACGAGTTGTGGAGCACCTCAGTGGTGGAATGGAAAGTATGAACGCCCTGGAATGCTGACACAGTACCTGGAGGAGTGCAAATCAATTAAATTTCATGTAGTGAAAATCCAGAGTCCTTCTTTGGTTTCAATCACCTGACGTCAGCTGGTAGAAACAAGCCTAACGCCAGGGGGTCTTCCGGTGGCTTTCATGGCACTGCGGGGGGAGCGTGGGTAGATAATTACCCTCGTTAGTCAAATTTCCACTCACCTATTCAGCTTCAAGAAATGGAAATCCCTTATAAACGGAGAGGACTGCTCCCACATTCTTCCCCATGCGCCAGGACATGCAGGTTGGCATAAGGCTCAGAGCTCCCAGGTTCAATGTGTTTCAATTATCTCTTCTCTGTTGGTCCCCGGGTAGGAGAGAGAACGTGACACGTATAGTATTGATGGACACGTTTCTTCAAAACATTATGGATTGAAAGACACCACACTGAATCTTACCACTATTTTCAGCCAACATGTTTTATCCACTAAGGATTCATAGCAAAAAAGAAATCTTTCAAATAAAATATTTTTTTTAAAAAAAAGGAAAATTGCAGAACTAATTTCAACATTCAAAAATCACGATTTAAGTTTAGACTCCTTTGAGAAATAATCCTACTCTTAATACATTCACCTGTTGGATTCTTTACCACTTCTCATGTTTAAAAACAAACACCCTGAAAACAAAACATGGGGTCTACCACAATGTAAATAGCCTGATGGAAGTGTTTCCTGGGAGAAAGAGAGGAGTCACAGCATGCTTCAGCTCATCCCATCCTGCGAGAAACCACTTGCAGCCACGCTCATTGTTATGTCCAAAAATCACTATGTTCTCACCATTGAACACCCCTGCCATTACCAAAACCAAAGACATAAGACACAGTGCAATGAAGCAGCCAGGGAATGAGTAACAAGCCAGCTGATCATGCTTCCAGCCATCCACATCTGCTTTTTGCTCTCGCTGCTCCCAGCAGCCCAGAGAGGTGGATGCACGCTGGGACCCTTGAGCCGAGCTCCCTCCCTCTTTGCCAGCGCTCACTGGCTGACAAAACATCCCTTCTTTCCACAATCCTTACCAGTGTTGCAATCCTGTTTCTCCTCAGCTTGTATTTGCAGCGAGACGGACTCTAGAGAAGCTTTCAGCCTCCTGGCCATAGAGCACGGGGAAGAATATGTGGATTCCATGCCATTTCGGAGGGATTACCATTCCTTACAGCTCGGTGGGAGAGCGGTACCATCCTGGTGCCGTGTTTTCACTCCCAGCACCTACCAAGGTAATATTCCGTTCCTGAAACGGCAACACTGGCATTTGCTGTAATATCAAGGTGTTATTTTGAGATGGGAGGTAGACGCTCCAGCCCCAAAATTATCCCATAATGAACTCCCAAGCTTTTCTCCAGGCACCAGCTCACAGTGAATTCTGGAGGGAATCATACGCAGATACAAGAACTGCAGATACATGTTCCGCAACACCAATAATGGGCTTAGTGCTAATTACCTAAAAGAGCAGTATGGAAATGAAGATTTTTGGCTGCTCTGGGTCTAGGCAGCTAAGGTGGGACATAGACAGGTCTTTGACCACTGGGACCTGCCCACTAGAAGGCAGATGCCTGTAGAGACCTCCTAAGGACAGAGAAATCCTGTTTCTCTGGGAAACTGCTCTGAAGGGAAAGGTAGAAGAGGAGTTCATAGAATGGTTGGAGTTGGAAGGGAACTTAAAGATCATCCAGTTCTAACCCCCCTGCCCTGGGCAGGGACACCTCCCACCAGACCAGGTTGCTCCAAGCCCCATCCAGCCTGGTCTTGAACCCCTCCAGGGATGGGGCAGCCACAGCTTCTCTGGGCAACTTGTTCCAGTGCCTCACCAGCCTCACAGCAAAGAATTTCTTTCTAGTATCTAATCTAAATCTCCCCTCTTTCAGCTTAAAACCCTTCCCCCTTGTCCTGTTTCTCCCCTCCCTGATCCAGAGTCCCTCCCCATCTCTCCTGTAGCCCCTTTAGGGACTGGAAAGCCATTATAGGGTCTCCCCGGAGCCTTCTCTTCTCCAGCCTGAAGAACCCCAACTCTCCCAGCCTGTCCTCATAGGAGAGGGGCTCCAGCCCTCTGAGTTAAAGCAGATTAAGAGGAAAAAACATATAGTATTAGTTTCTAGGATAAACCTTGTAAGGTTTATACGCATTTTAGCTGCAGAACTTGAGAGAAGAGGAACAGAGGAAGACCTAACAGCTTAATGCTAGACACAAAATTTAACACCTGAAAAGTGGTTTGAGCTCCTGAAAGAAGGTGTCAGAAGCCCAGATAGTGAATACCTCAGCTGAGGAAATACTACATGGCTAATAAAGGAATGAGGAAACATCTAGTTAATAACCTTATGAGAATGAACACTTTATCCTGACTTCAAAAGATAATTCTCCTCTGTGTGTTGCAGTCACTCAGCTCTCACCAAAAAGGAAACCTTTAGTAGTTCAACAAAGGCCTGAATACTGAAAGCGACAACTTAATGACTCACCAAACACATTGAGATCCCAGAGGAGGGCATGTCCCAAGAGGAAACATCTGGACAGATCAAGGACTTTTTACCTTGTTTGGTTCTGGAAAACATAATCTTTGAAGCCTCCTTTCTTCCCGTAAGATTACAAAAGTCTTCTTAGTGGAGGACTAGCTTTCCCAAGAATTATTAGCTTGGTTATATTTGATGAAGAAAATAAATACACATATTGTAATATGTGAGTAATATGGAGAATCTGAGATAAACATATGCCAGGGAAACTTCTTTATTTTTCTTTATTATCAGAATTGCTTTATCTTAAAAACAAAGTGTTGGGTTTTGTACAGTGAAAATTGAAACCAAATTATTCTCATTTTCTAGATCTCAGGACTTACTGGCCAAATTGCTCTGTCTCAGCTCAGAGCTGGTAACATTTAATAATGTTTACCAAGCAGAAACCAACAGCTGGGTGCATGCTGAATTTTCCGAAACTATGAGGCAAACGCACACAAATTTCTCTGACTTCATAGCGTTCACTTCTCAAACAAAATCTAGTTCAGCACTGACTTAACAGCTGTCCCAAATACTGTTTATACTGGGCTGACGACTCTGCAAATACCTTCTGTGATAAGACCCCACTTATTTTGCTGTTTCTCACAACAGAGCACTAACATTTTGGTTGTCCCTGCTGGCCTGGAGCACCACATGTCCACTGCTGCCAGAGTGGAGCTGCTGGCATCCCGGGAGAGCACAGCCACTACCTTTCTCATCATATCAATGAGGATGACTATAGAAAAACAACTTTATTTTTACTCTCAGCTTGCTCAATGAATGGCAGCATGGATTTTTCAGCCCACTGTAATCAACACTGGACAATTCTCAGCCCCCCCCCCGCAAGCTGATACCGATGCAAACCAATTACTCCCTTAAAATCCCTCCACGGCTCCCCCTCCTCGCTCCTGAGTTTACCCTGTCACTTGCTCTGAAAGGGAGTTAACCACACAGAGGAGCACTTCAGACTTGAAACGGGTCATCTCTGCTGTGTACCGCAGAGGGCCGCACATCCAAATGAGTAGGAGAAAGTCTGAAAATGAAGCAACTGTTCTAATGAGCTGGAAACTATGGGTTATTGTACTGTATAACAAAAGAATCATGTTTCTGAAAAAGCAACTTTGAAATACACAGTTGGAGTTCACCCGTGGAGTCGGCTCCAACTTCCCCCAGCACTTGCTGTGCTCTGGGGAAAGCATCACCAGAAAAACAGAACTTACATGGTATTTAATAAGTCAAAATGTTTAGTCATAATATAGGTCACTGATTCATTCAGGACTTGCTCAAAAAAATATTATGTTCATTTACAACCCATACACTTTATAATTTAAATAAAGGCATCCAATTTGTCAGTAAACATTGCCTTTATAGGAAAATGCAGTAAAGTTTAGCTTTTCCTGTATTTACATAACAGTTTGTCCACTGAGACTTAGTGTTATTATTGGCTTGGCTGAAACCATTAATAGCATAAATCATCCCCTGCTTAAAAATCTTGTATTGGTCTTGAATGCACTCATCGCTCTCACATCAACACCATCACCAGGGAGCAACCTAAAGAAAATAAGCTTCCAAAAAAGGTCTGCAGGGACCACAAGAAAACAAATACAAGGTTTTGCATCACCAAATAAAATTAAGTAACATTGCAGGGGACTTGGTTAATCAAATAACATTATAGACCAGCAGTACATATTTCTGAGAAAAAATACTGTATCAATGGTTTGCCAAGAGGAAAACAAATAGAAGAAAGGATGCTGCTAAAATATACCTGAGATTATGAGCCTAGATCCAAAACTATAGGTCTCGTATATATCCTACATGTCAGCAGCCCTGGAATTTCCTTCGGAAACAGAATAGGGAAGTAAAACTCTGACAAAGAGCATGCTTTTGTGATCATGTCTAGAATGCCAGCTGGAAGTCAGAGAGACATCAGCTGTGCTGTCTGCAACTTGGAGACCCTTAAATGGAATACTATTGATGCCAAAAGCTTTTGATGTCACTGAGTAGGACAAAACGTGGCATGATAAAAATTTAAGAATCAGTGCATGCTATCAGTTCTTAACGCTTTTAGCTTTCCTTGAGACTCACTCTTGCCCATTCCGATGGCCAGCGATGCATCTGCAGAGTCTTTATGCCCATGAGGTAATCTTGTTTAAGGGCAGAGGAGATTCTACGGGAAGCAAATACACACAAATAATATTTTTATTGAGATTAAGCATATGAAAACAATGCTGTCAGGAAAGGATTGCTAATGAAATAGCGATAACAATAATGGTGACGCATTCGTTACCAGGAAATAGTTATGGCAAAACTAATGAACATTTTCCCATCCAGGATGATTTTCTAAGAAACTGTTCTCTGCACAGGCCATTATTTTGAGGTAAATCATTATTCCAGAAACAAGAGGGGAAAAAGCTTGCAGTCCTCACTACACCTTGCCTTTCCTTTCAAATGAACATATTAATAAAACATTGCTTACCCTTCATTTCATAAAAACACGTGATTTGAGTAGTCTTTTGAACATTCCCAAAGTAGGAATTTTTTCTGGCAGCAGGGTGTTCAGAACACCCCTTATACTTCTCTCAAAGCCAAGAATAAAAACATTGAAAAGACAGGAAGCGATCTGTGTGTCATAGTGCCAAAAGCAGTCACAGTATAAATCAATAGTATTGTTCTTTTATACCCAGCCTGATGTACCTCTAAATCAAGCTCATGCGAGTTACTTTAACATGTTCATGAAAAACAGAAAGACCTACCATATTGCTGAACTCATGCTTTTTCACCCCAGAAGCAGAAGGAACTCTCACATTCCAACCCACCCAGTTTCCACCTCAGGTTTGGCACAAGCCAAAGGCCAGGGTGAGGTCCCCACGCCGTTTGGTCCGTTATCATTATGTCCAAACAAGGAGAGAGTCAGCCTGTGGGTCTCAGCTGAAAGGGAACGGACACCACATCCACCAAGAGGCCAAGGTAAAACTGGAACCCAACTGCAGAAGGGGTAAGTGACACTGAAAAACTTAATCCATGCTTGGCTTGAACTGATGTGCTTGCTCCTGAGTGGGAACAGAGAAGAGCACTCCAAGAAGTCAGATCACTGTACTGGATGTTAAGTGCTATAGTTTCTATTGCCCATGTTGGAATGGGCTTAAAATACCCTCAACTACTGCCTGTCCTCTCACATGTTGCTTCCAGATGGCTTCCAGAATCAGAACACGAGGCCAAAGGAGGTGCCAAGAGATGGACCAGAAAGATTAACTGCTTGAACGATCCACAATGCAGCTCGGCAGCTCCGGCCTGACAGGTCTCCCCAATGCTTAAAAAAAAAAAAAACAACCCCAAAACCAACAACAACAAAAAAAGTAGTCCCAACACTTGACTTACCCCATTATTTTCTGTGGCACAGTCGCTGTGTGTTCTACAGAGAGGTAGAACTGAAACACAGGCTCCACTTACAGTCAATGAGAATTTTACCACGTGACTCCAGCTGGAATAGAGCGTTCCTTGCTCAAAGAGCTTTCTGGAAGCAACCTTCTCAACACTATTTTAAGGGCTGTTTTCATGGCATCTCTAATGAGTAAATAAACTGCAGAAGTCTCAGGAAATGCTTGACATCAATTGTTTGGGCTAGCTGTGGTCCTTCCACGAGAGCACGCAATTCACTCGTTTTACCTTCAGAAGGACGTTGGAGGCTGAGTGCTTGTGTATTTTCTGAAGAAAGCCCTCAGTTCTTGCAGGCAACTGAAATGTTTCCAAGATAAACCCAGTCCCTTGCTGTTCATGGTGCTTTCCACAAAAATCTGTTCAGTTCAAGAAATAACAGTCTTCCATGAAGGATGTGTTCACCTATTGCTAGTGGCACAAGTTTTGACACAGTAAATGAAATTATTTCCAACTTTTTTTCTGGAAAACGAGTGAGATATATCCATAGTCAGTCACCTTTCTAGCAAGGTCATGCTCAGGCGTAAGCTGTACAGACCCTGCTGAAGGCATGAACAGGTTGGTTTTCAGGCAGCACACAGTAAAGTTGACATCCTTCTCGTCTTCCAAAAGGCACAGATTTAGTCTCTAATAGATTGAAAGAAACCTGTTCCTCTTCAGTTTCTCATTAAACAGTCAGAGAATGACTTAGATGTAGAGATCACAGGAGAGAAGTACTTTACATTTAGCAGGTATCAAACAGCCCAGCTGACATAGAGATAACTGTGCTCATCGTGTCAGTGAGCACAGCTCTGAGGACATATCCTCAAACACAATGGCTTCCCCTTTTGTGGGTTTCTTCCAGCTCTGCTGTCACTGCTCTCACCTGAACACACTTCTGTGCTAACCCTGGCTCTGCTTGGGGGGAGAGGCCTGTGTAATTCAAAGACATTGTGTTAAATAAGGGATTGAAAGTATCTGTACAGGAGGAGATTTCTACTCTGCATTTCTTTGAATCAGAGCTGGTTTTGGTATGAGCTGCAATTTCAAGGCCAGCTTCATCAGAAACTCCTCCAGAGTTCAGGTCTGAAGCCTGATTCAAAGTCAAAGCTGACTACCCCATTTCCTCCAAAGCTGAAATGTTCCTCTCTTTCTCCTCTGCTTGCTTTATTTCATCCTAGACCAGAAAAGGTCACGAACTTTTAACTTACAAATCTCACAGAAATATGATGATTCATATTGATGTCATCCTGTGCCCTTTTCTGTAAGGGGAGGGATCCAGGACTTGAATCCAACATTCAGTCATTTTGATCCCTGACCTCTTGAGATGTTTGCTCTCATTTGTGCCACTAAGAGCATTAGGCCACATTATCTGACCTCCTGTATATGACAATCCAGACATTTCCCTCAGATTGGTGCTCGCCAAGAACATCAGCCCTCTAAGACAACCCTTAAAATAGGCACAGAGAAGAGGAGAAATCAGGGGTGGTCACTGCTACTTGGACCCGGGGTAGCACTAGGCAGCAGCAGGGGCTGGAGAGGTTTGGGGGTGCTGGTAACAGCAGGGGGATCTCAAGGCATGGGGGAGACTGCATGAAAGGAGAGAAAAGTAAGAAAAGATAAGATATAACATTGTCTTCATCCAAAATTGTCTCTACTGTTAATTCTTTATCTCATTCTCAGAGCCCCCTTGCAACCCCCTCTCCCTCTCTCAGCTTCCCTTTTATTCCACCCCAAACATCACTTCCCTGCTCCCAGCCTCCCTTCCCTTTTCCCTCTTCTTCTGACCCTCTTTATGCTACTGCTAAAAAAATTAATTTGGAAGCCTTCAGCCTTCTCTGCCAAGGAATATTCCCCACTAAAAAGATTTGGGCTGCTTCTGTCAACCAGGAGTTTCCCAGCATATAAAGACCTGATTGATGTGAGATTTGAAAGTCAAGTATCATTCATACCTACATTTTCAAAACCAGTCTAAAAATACCAACAGAAGTTACTATTATGCTTCCACAGCGGTGACATTCCCTAATTTCCCATAATTATAGCTAAGCCTCATGCAGAGAGGGTATAATCAGAATAATACAACTGTTGGAGCATTCACTTGGTAGGACTAAAATTGCAGTTTTAAGCAAAATACTTGTGCTTTCTGAAAATTTCAAGCATCAATTCTTTTAACAGGAACATGGCATGAAAATGATTTTTACATAGCAATATCAAGGCAGTTTCATATTGGAAATTAGCATTTTCTGGAGTGCAGAAACAAGAGACATTGCTGTTCCCTACTCATGTCAGCAAAGACTGAACCGAACTTCAGACAAAGCTGGTACCAACAACAAAAACTGGTACAGCAGGAAGAAATCCCTTGGTAGAAGGAATTAATTTGTGCTTTATTGTATGAACTGAAAAAAAAAAGTATTTTGCAAATATGTTTGTTACCTTACTCATGTCCTCTCATATATATATATATATGTATAAGTATATAACATTTTTCAAAGGAAAAAATCACATATAGCAAGAAAGACTTTGGAATTGGATATAGATTCTACTATATTATATCTAGCCACACTGGTTCTCATCTTTATCCAAATTATTTCAAATCATTTCTGAATGATCCTCAAAAAGACTGAAAATATTCCTTGGGGCCCCACTTCAGCATCAGAAATGCGTCCGACATGGAAGTAAAACATCTATTAGATGTTCCTCCAAGAGTCTTGGCTGTAGAGATTACAATGATAAACCTCATAATCAGCAATGACTTGCACAGATTAGGAAACTACCCTTGTGATGAAGCAATTATCTGAGCTCCCGTCCACTGACGGCCTCCTCCTTCCCTCCCACACAGGGATTTACTCATCAGATTAGTCTGCTACCTGCACAGCTGCATCCACAAGTGATAAAATACTCCTACTAGCCATATCCCACAAATAAATGGAGGCTCTTTGAGTTGGTGAATTTGGGAAGGCTGAGACATGGCAAAGCTGATAGAAAACAAACATCATAATACAAAAAAGCTAGAGCTTAAAATGTCCTTCTAGGAAAAAAAAAGCAACCCAAAACTCTGCATGTTGAAAACGCACAGAAGTGAGTTATGGACATCAAGAAAACCCAGCCCAGCTGTAGAAGGTAAGGAAACCCAGTGCTCCAGAGAGAACTCAGTAAGGTTGACCTTCATGATGAGGCAGACTGGTTGAAAATAAAGCTGAGTTCAGGGACAATATTTGAGAAAGGAGAGCAAAGGTACTTGTTCCCAGGTGCCCTGGACCCCGCTCCACCTGCCAACACCCAGCAACAAAACATCCTCTCTAGGCCTGGGTTCCTTCAACCATCTCTCTGACCCCAATCCTAATTTACCCATCTCTATAACCAGAGATGAAGCACTTCAGTCATTACCAGACCTAAATAAAGCACTTTCTGTAGCAGTCGGTCAGCTCTTTGTTTCTAGAGTTTCCACCAGGAAACCTTCTCACCATCTGCAGCTGCCTCAGACACTGATCCCAAACACCACACTATCCCTAGGTCTACCTTAGGTGTTCCAGTTGGCTGTGGAGCCAAGTGGAAACCAATGGGAACATTGGTACAAGTTCAAAGTTTATCTTTACTGGTAGTAGAGGCTTCTTCCCCGTGTGAGGGGACTCAAAAGGGGAAAGCCATACCAGTATCAACTGGGCAGGGTCTTCCAGGAACACGTATGTACCAACAGCAGGTCCCACCTTCAAAGGTGCACTTGGAGAGACAAGAATCAGGGCAAGAAAGGTGCCGGCTCACGTGGTGATGTCAACGCTAACTTTAGGTGAATGAGGTAAGGACAGTGTTCTTCCCTTCATGGAAAAGCGGAGAAAGAAATGCTATTCAGAGCTTGTGTGGCAATAATTTCACTTCCTCATCAAGGTTCATGTCGCTGATTACATTTTCCCGTTCTATTTGCTGAGCCAAGCTTTTGTGCTGCGCTTGAAAGAAAAGGATTGAATGAAAGAACATGCATGAGAGGAAACCTCCTGTTAAATCATTAATAAAAAAAAAAAAACCAAAAAAACCCACCCCAAACTTCATTTCTGAGACCCTTTTTTTTTTTTAATTTTAAGAGAGTTGGTTCTACATTTTCTTTCTTTACCTGTCATAGCTGGGACAGCAACAACAATTTTATAAACCTCTCTTGATATGTTTTCATAACTTGTAAAACATCCCTCTGGCATTTTCTGCTCTCACTAAGTTTAGCTGCGAGTAAGTTAATCCTCAGTACATTATCTACTAAATTAAAATACATTCAAATATTAATTAATATTATGAAGTGCAATATTAATATGTAATATTACTATTACTAAAATATAACTATGTTTGTATTAATTACTAATTTATATACTGTAGGAATACTTTTAATATTATTATAAATATTATAGTAAACAATATAAATTAATTTAAAGATTAAATCTGACTATGAAATCCGTTCTATGATGATCTAGAAATGTTGCAAAGGTACTTTTTGTTCCTATATTTCAGAATACTAATATTTTGATTTATCCCTAGTTCCAGTCCTAAAAATACATCTCCTAAGTAGCATTTTTGCGACAACTGAATCCAAAAACCAATTTAACCAAAACCATGAACAGCTCCAACCAAAGAAGACAACCAGCAAGAATGCTTTTTAGAGGTCAAAAAAAGCTGTTAAGAATCCCAAAGCATTCAAAAAGTAAGCAAAACCTTGGGGTTTAGGTTTTTGTATTATTTTCATATCAAAGTTCACTGTTACTCTGAAGCAATGTCTATTTCCATGCTTGAAGGAAAAGAGCTCTATTCCATATCAACCCCACATTTACACATTTAGGTTTTGAACATACTATGAGATTGAAAAAGCCATTATGTCAGGTATTATATTTTATTAAGCAATTCAATATTGCTGAAAAAATAGATTGCAGGTGTGTTATTTTCCAACACCATTGGCTGGTCTAGCAAAAGATAATACAACTTCCTACATCATTTTTATGTATTTTAATTAAGTTAATATGTAGTCTGCTTGACTTCCTTCCCTTCCTCCTTGCTAAAATTAATTGTTCATGCCTCAGTCCATCACCTCCATCCTTCCTGAGCCCAATACTGAAAGCAAGCTTGAATTTTAATTTTCTGTTTCACGCATAGTCATGTCACTTCCATTTCCTCCTAATTATTTCTGAGTGTTTCCTCTAAAGACTCCAACATTCAGTTCCCCAGTATCAACAATGTCCAAGCCCCATTTGTACCTTTACAAACTCAGCTCCCATCTCTAGTCTGACAGTCCACAGATCTACCACTGAACATTAGATTTTGTCCCAACAAAAACTTTCTTCCAAAAAAACCAAAAACCAACAGTTTTCTTCAAGCATCTTCCCACAGATGTTTAGGTTTTTACCTAAACTGCAAGCTCTGCGAGGCAGGGACCCTTTTTCTCTGTGCTATGGTCATAGAAGGGACCTTACAGATCATCTAGTCCAACCATCAACCCAACACTGACAAAACCACCACTGACCCATGTCCCTCAGCACCACGCCTGCCCGGCTTGGAAATCCCTCCAAGGATGACGACTCCACCACTGTCCTGGGCAGCCCATTCCAAGGCTTAAGAACCCTTTAAGTGAAGAAATTTTTCCCAATACCCAATCTGAACCTCCCCTGGTGCAACTTGAGGCCATCTCCTCTTGTCCCATCACCTGTTCCTTGGGAGAAGAGACCAACCCCCCGTGGCTACACTCTCCTTTCAGGGAGTTGGAGAGAGCGAGAAGATCTCCCCTCAGCCTCCTTTTCTCCAGGCTGAACACCCCCAGCTCCCTCAGCCGCTCCTCACAAGACTTATTCTCAAAACAGAACTCCTCTGGAACTACAATTTCCTGGCATTGCAATAATATTGGTAGTAATAACAATAACAAATAAAATGCAAACCAGAAGATTTGTGAGCTGGAAAAGAATGAAGTCAACTAAATAAATCACAAGCTATAGTTCTACTTACTGAGCTTCAACTAAGGAATACTTAATTCCTTCGCATTGAGACAAACTAGGTTTTTTTTTCCCCGAGGCTTCCACGGTCAAAAAGTTGGATGCGATGTAAAAGGAAGACTTGGGATGCAATCACATGTGATTATAAAAGAGTTGCTCTGCCACAACAACAAATTCCTCTAGGAGCTATTCTGTGAGTGTGGTAAAACCCTCTTTCAGAGTTCTTCAAGCAAGCAATTATTAATAATAAACCTGAAGGAACATTAGATTTGTATGGAGCAAAAGTAATTCGGCACTGGAACAGGTGATATCCTCCAAAATATGGGGTATTCAGGAGCTTTGTTTTAGTTACAGAGTGCAATATCCTTTATTTTACACTTATCTGAAATCTGATACGAGAGTGAGGAGGATTTTCTCTTAAATGAAAACAGCCTTTGGGGAGTAGAGCTTGTTTGGTTTGCATTTTTTAGCTGTGACCTTACTTCTGAGACATTGTGGGTTTGGCAACTACATTATTGCTCATCTCTTCTGGAAATTTTAAAAACTTTACTCTGAAAGGGTTATTTCTGCATTATTTTATTTTTTTTTCCAAAACCCAGAGAGATAAGAGAGATAATGGTTTATACACTAAGTGGAAATTTTCTAAAGCAATAATTTCAAGATAGGAAATGAGTATGTACAACAAACACTTGTAAAAAATTTTAGTATTAAGATGTGTAATGGTGTGTCCTCAATACTGACACAATACTCAAGTAAGACAACATAAAGTAGAAAATGCATATCTGACAAAAAAATAGAATTATTTACTGTGTCATGAATTAGGATTCAATAGCAGCTAAATATCGCAGCAAATAGCAAATGAAACTTGCTTTTTGCCCCTTGTAGATTTTGGATATGAATGCTTAATTTAGGGGAAAAAAAAAGGATTACTAAACAGAACTATTTTTATTCCTGAAAGAAAAACGTGCATTTCTTTTTTTAAATATATACGTTTCTAAAAGCTAGAGTTGTCTGATATGCAAAAGGTCAAAACAGGAAAAACAGAACGGAAAGGGAAAAAGCAGCTTCAGTTACATTTTTACGGGAAGTCTCTGGAACTGGTGAGACCCCTTGGAGGTTGGGAACCCGGACAGTTACACCAGTCACATTTTCTTCCGCGTGCAACGCCTTGCCTGTGGTGTCCTCCTACAGGATGGAAGGTTTTAAATGCCAGGAGATAGATTAGGATTGCAGCCATGAGATCCATAAGCACTGTTTCCCACAGGAATTCTTCCAAATTCTCTCCCCTCAAGCTTCACTTCCATTTCCCAAGCTGCTTTGCTCAGACTTTGTTACCCAGTAGTAATTAATTGGTGGAGAAGCTGGACATGAGCCGGCAATGTGTGCTCACAGTCCAGAAAGCCAATCATATCCTGGGCTGTGTCAAAAGAAATGTGGCCAGCACACAGAGGCAGGAGGTTCTACCCCTCTATGCTCTGGTGAGACCCCACTTGGAGTCCTGTGTCCAGCTCCGGGGCCACCAACATCAGAAGGACAACAGTGGCTCAGGGTGAGCTGGAGTGAAGTTGGACAAGGGAGGAACCGAGGACAGGGATAACTACCTATATGTGATGCTCTACTTGACTCATCTTATTAATGGTCCACCACATGCCAGTGGCCTAAGACCAGAAAGGCATTGAGATATACCAAGTACTGGTCACTTCTCCAAGATATACTCCCGTCTTCCATACATGGAGTCTTTATTTTGAGACAAGTGGATGATAATTTTGGACAATGCAAGGCCAAAAGCAAATGTAACAGTCTACACATCAGGATTAAAGCATACGTACATCAACATCAAAGCTCGGGCCCTTTGCAGGGGATTCATTCAAACCCATGTTGATCTTGACATCTCAAGTTCCCTGAGCTACAGGGAGCTCTCTGAGAGCTGGTTGGGAAATTCCACTCATGAAATAGCCATTTTTCCCTGTTTTTTTCCCCATACTCTATCTGCAAGGGTAGCCCATAATAATTTTTTTTTTCCTCACACAAATTTACTACTGGGAAATTTTTGTTTAAAAACAACCCTCCTACAGCTTGTGCACTGGAAACCGTAGCAGGAAACGTAACATAAAAGCAGCACAGTCAGTAAGTCCTCTCTCCAAGTCAGGGTAAAACCAGAAGACAAGAAACGGCTTAGATGTAGTTTTTCTGTGCTATACCTGCCAAAGTTCCCACGTTGGGTTTCGGGGGTTCATGCTCATATTTTCCTTTAAAAGGTATTTTCTCCTTTCACTGTAAAAGAAGCTACACTGTCATCAGAGGAAACCAACCAGACAGAGCACTTTCTCTGTAGTCAAGCTCACCCTAAAGTAAAACTGAAAAAAAAAAAAATTACACCGATAGTTTGGCTCTGTAATTTTTCCCATTTAGCTTATAATAAAAACAGGTATTACAAAGTTTCCTTGTTCCCTGTGGTTGCTGAGCTGATAAAGGTCAGAGGTTCTACTTGGGAATTTGCCAGTCTCTAGAGCAAATGGCTTTATCTCCAACCTGGTTTGTGTGAATTGTTCAGGTATCAGTGTTAGACATGTCTAAAAATGTCTAAACATATTTACCTCCAATCTGGTTTGTGTGAATTGTTGAGGTATTGGTGTTAAACATATCTAAAGGTGTCTAAACGTGCACTTTGATTTTTTTTTATATACTTTCAGGTTAGCCTTTACCATTATGAGCTGCTTCTCATTTATATTTTCAATTTTGCAGCTTTTTATTTCTGTGCATTGCTCTGCACAGGAACTGAGCCCTCTCAAATCTGATCTGACCAGGATTCAACCTTTGTTGCGTGCTTTGCACTTCATGGGACTACATCATCATCATTAGGTAAAAATTACACACTCTGGGTCTATTTCTCATCAGTAAAAAGTTTCCAACTGTGAAATCAGAGTGAGATTCAGAAGGTTAAATGAAACTGGATCTTTCAGCCACGGGGAGGGGTCCTGTCCATCCCCAATTACGAAATCCTAAGAAACAGCAGACAAGGGGAATCGCGCATAGGACTCCCTAAAGTGTGCTCCTGCCACTGCCCTGATGAGCTCTGGTCTCCAGCACAGCAGAGGAGGAAACAAACTGCCTTATTTCATTCCCTCATGTCATTGTCCTTCCTTGTATTGTGATGGGACTAACCCACATGTCATCCAGAGATGGTAGCCACCTCCTGTGGCTGCTGAATTCAGGGCCATGAGGAATTAATTGCCTGCCCAGCATCTGCAGGCCAGATGAGGGGGAGAAAACCCCCTGTTTCACCTCACCTGTGGGTGAGTGGATGTTTTTGGCTTTATCCCATGACAACTCACAAGTGCTGCCAGCTTCATGAGTCCATCCGCCCGCAACACCAGCACATAGTCTGGTGATTCAAGCTTCTCAGGAGGCATAGAAGGGATTTTCTTGCATGGAAGAATTTGTGGACTGCAGTGAAAACATCCCAGCAGCACAGGCCTCTGCTCACAGTTCCATCTGTCAGAACTCTAGAATTTTCCAATGCATCTGGCAAACTAACAAACAAGCCAATGTGCAAATCCATTACTAAAAGTGAAAAATCTTCCAAGGCTACAAGACCTATGCTTTTACCAAATTAAACCTTCTTAAAATACAACTGTTTGGCTCTAAAACATTGAAAAAAAAATTTTAAAATGTTTAATACGATCACTGTAATTGCCTCTAAATGAAACGCGAGGATTGATGTATTCCCTCCGATGTATGGGGTGGAGTTATGCTGGGCATTCCAACAGACAGTCTGCCTGATGCAAGAGACTTCCCTCCACGTTTCCTGCGGAACAGTCGGAGTTTCCTGTATCACTATGTTTATCTGTGAGGAGCCATCACCTCCTCAGCAGCGCCTCTGACGCAGAGAAACCCTTGCTGAAGAGATACTGAGCCTCACTAAGAAGCCAATGAGGAGGTCATTGAACCCTTCAGCACTGACTCACCTAAGCCTTGACTGGTATCTGATAAACTACAAATAACCCACGGTACATTTTAACACTCTAATCACTTTCACCCTCTTTATATTTGTCCAGATCAAACTCAGGGAAACAAAACGTGATAAAACTAAACCTTAAAATTCTTTACTCTCACAAGTGATGCTTCAGCACTGCAAACAAACACCACACCCCCTTTTTCAGAATTTGGGGGGTACACAAAAGTACATTTAATTTTGGGTTTGTTCATTAGTGGGAACCAGACGCAGAGTAGTTCAGAGCTCTCTCTCCATCTTATGACATCTCTAAACTCTCAGCTCAGGCTCTGTGGTCTCTGCTTATCTCTTCCCGCTGTTCTTCACCTGAAAAAAAAACCCTGAAACACTTGTAAAAAAATTAGCCTGCTCAATCCACCTACATACCAAGTCCTTGTCATTTATCCATATTGCTATGAGCCAGTATTTTACCCGCAGTCTATTTTCAGCAGGGCTGACCTTCCGTATACCTTCCTTCCATCCCTTGTTCCCTTTCCCTCATGTCCAAGGCACACCCTGATAGCCAGCTCCTATCCTCCACTTCTGAGTGTTATCTGGCCTCATGATTTTACCAGACAGCTTGGAAAGATAACAGAAGTTTGTTGACAAGCTGCAATCTAATGTACATAAAACTGAAGGGGAAGTTAATGTGTAATGGAAAAGGGAAATGAGTTAAAAGACAAGCTCCTAATGAAAACCCCTAAGAATGTGCCATGCTAGAGTGCCAATGAGCTGTAATGTGGACCATGGGCAAGACTATTCAACCAAGAGCTATAAGAAACTCCTGCAAAATAAAAGCTGCAATCCAACTGTTTACTTTTATCCAGATATGCTTAACTTTTAATCTAAATCAATCCCCTATTTTTGCCCTGCATGCTTTTCAGAGCTAGCAACCACTTCCCCAACTAACCTTGGGTAAACACTCCAACTCCCCACTCACACAGCATTAGATGCCACAGAAAGTGTTTGCTTCCACACTTCAAACTGGCACCTTCAGTAAAACTAACTGGAACAAGCACATTAATTAATGCCCTTCTGCTTTGGACAACAAAGAGAAGAAACTCTCACTAAGTAGCTCACCAAATGGCTTGTTTAGGCTCAAAATAATGAAGAAGCTATGGTGAAAGGCGTAATGAACTTCAGATGTCTGTTGCACAGTGTTTTCAAAAAAGAAGAAATAATATGACTATATTTGCATCCTCAATAAAGCTTTTAATTCCTCTTATTCTCCTGTCTCCTCACTTGAAGCTGTGCCTTTTGTCCACCCAAAACCAAGGGAAGAGACTTGGAGACTGGCTTCTCTTTGAGCCTTCGGGATCAGCCCACAGCTAAATCACAGCAGTTCTTTCTGTCTAAGACACTTCCTACCCCAGCCAGGCAGCCAAAAATCCCGTCCATGTCCTCCTCGTGTCAAGTATTGCAACATCCTTTTCGCAGGAGTTATTACACAGTCTTGTCCTGCTCCAATCCACCTAAAAAGGAGCTCCAAAGATCAACACACTCATCTTTTCGCCATCACATCCTTCCACTGTTGGCCCCCATCGATACCACATGAAATCAAAGCTCTTTTCCTTCCTTTTCAGGGCCTTTTCTGCCTGTCTGTCCATCTTACAGAGAAATATCAGCTCCCAGCTCCAGCCAGCCTATTCGCCACCACTGTCCGTCTCCCCTTAAAGCAAAGCAAAAGCATTTTGCTGTCCTTTTCCAAGGACACCCCCCCCTTTTCAAGGATACACAGACAAGAGTGCGGAATAAAACTGCCCCCTGATCTCCCTCCAACTGCTTGGACCTCCCCGTTCCCCCACATGTACGCCCTGTCGGAGGGGGTGTGAGAAGGGGACAGGAGGATGTTGTAGGTACCGTGTGTTTACACAGCTCCAGTCACAACAGAGGTCTTCACCCACGAGCGCAGTTCCTGCACACTGTGATAATAAACAGCCGGGAACAGAGACAGGCTTCTTGATCCCGGCTGCAAGCGCTGAATCCCTCTCCAGCACAGCACAGACTTCACCTACAATCTCTGCTCCCCTTCCAGCCTGTTTCCCTTGAAGAGGCCGTTCCCGGTGTCCCCAGCACTCAGCCCCATTCCCACCCATCGCTCAGGACCAGCCAAATCCACAACACAGCTCCCATGCAGCTGGGGACTCGGAGCAGACCCCTGCGGTGATGCTGGCAGGGCTCCTCCTGGCTGAGCTGGTGTCAGGATCACAGAATTGCCCAGGCTGGAATGGACCTTTCAGATCATCCAGTCCAACCATCAACCCGACACTGACAAACCCACCACTGACCCATGTCCCTCAGCATCACGTCTGCCCGGCTTTGAAATCCCTTCAGGGATGGTGACTCCACCACTACCCTGGGCAGCCTCTTCCAATTCTTAATGACCCTTTCAGTGAAGAACTTCTTCCCAGTATCCATCCTAAACCTCCCCTGGTGCAACTTGAAGGTGTTTCCTCTTGTCCTATGGCCTGTTCCTTGGGAGAAGAGCTGTGGAGGAGGGAAAGCACACTAGCAGCCCCACGGAGTGATTCACAGCTCCTGTTGAGATGACTGGGGTCCCTGCCTTACACTCTGCTGACAGGCTGTGAACCAGTTCCCGGGCCCAGGGATGCTGCTGGAGGTGCTGGGAGAAGGCAGCCAGCAGAGCCACCAAAGGGAGAAAAGGGGCGTCACTGCATCACATCGTAATGGGAACAGGGAGAAGGGGGGTCAGGACTCCTCTCGGGGAGCATCGCCAGCCAGTTCTGTAACTCTGCGAGAAACACTATCCAGGTTGAAAAAAGTAAAAAATTATGTACCTGCTGGCAGAAAGTGATGTAGAAGTCTCTGCACTAGGAGGGGGTCCTGCTGGGGCTCATAGCTCCTCTTCCAGCGGTGAAGGCTGCACACGTGGTGAGGGTGAGAAATACTGGGGGGCAAGAGAGAACTAGAGAAAATTCAGCAGTCGCCCATCTCCCACAGGGAATGGCAGTGCCTGGCTCAGCCCAGCACTAAGCTGGTTGATTCAGGCCTGGCCTGGAAACAGAGGAAACCACGTAGTTTTGGAGTCTCTGGCTGCCAGGGACTTCTAGAGATCACCTAGTCCAACCTCCCACTCACAGCAGACTAGCTTCAAACAGCACCCAGAGATCCCAGGGAGCTCTTGTCCCTGTGCCAACAGCTCATGGGTTTCAGGGTCTGAGCTGAAGTCAAATGTTTGTAGAAATAGAAAGAGAAGGTGGCTTAAACCAGGCTGAACACACCATGGTGCCATAACCAAAGGCACTGGGGATACCTCCATCCCATACACACTTTTGTTCCTCTGCCCTTCTGCTTTCTCGGCATCTTCAGCCAGATGCAGTCAACTATCTGCTGGAGAGCCAAGTGGCCTCTTCATCCGTGCAAGAATAAAAGGACAAAGAGCCAAGAGTCACTTGCACAATGAAGATGTTGTGTCCCCAGACTCCTTCAACATCAGCACAGCCTGTGACGGAACCGGGGGTGGGGAGGACATCAAAACCCTCAGTATGGGAAGCATTTGAGTTGACATTCAAGTACAAACAGCTTTGCTCCATGAGACTTTCTGCCACTGGAAATTACATCCTCCTGAATTTGAATACACTGACCTAGATTTTCAGCAGCCCCAAAAGAAGACAGTTTCCCAAATCCCCTTTCACTAGTATGTACTGATTCACTTAGGAAAAATGACAGAAGATAAATTTTAAAAATCAACGTGTGCAGAGAGTGGGTTGAGTTGGATTTTGGGTGAGGATGTAAATGATCAGATCAGGGAGTGGTAGGAATTTTTCCCCCCCAGAAAAATCTGGGAATTTATCTCTTGCGTCACTGAGTATCGGCAGGAACGTTGTGAGCAGATTGATCCAAAGCAGCAAGTTAATTTCCTGGTCCTGCTGCTGTGTTTGTTATTAAGCAGTGTCAACTGATGTTTGGATCATGAGTCAGCTCATACTCTTTATCAGTAATAAGTCCGTTTATTGTTACACAAAACGCTGTGAAACAACACATTAGTGAGGATCCATAAAAAGCCAAATTTCTCAAAACATGAGGATTTAAAGGTATCAAAATTTTTCTCCAAAAAGTCAGCATTTTATAGCACCAAGGAACTTGCAAGCAAGGTAATGGTGCCGATCTACTTCCTTTGACAAATTTTTAGTATTCCCTTTTAAGTTTTTAATATACAAGAGGAATTTTTCTACTTAAACTGAGTTGATTGGAAACACATCTCTAACCTCTCAGTGAACAAACACTTCCAAGCAATCAAAAATTACTCAGTCCCACAGATTGCTTTCGTTTTCCTTCCTGTGGGTGCCCACGACACAACAACAAGTTATCTTACACAATTCAGCAGGGAGTGATTGTAACCAACTGTTAGGAGCCTCTTCCCCAGCCTCACGAGTGACCCAGCAGCCCACCTTAAGCCATCGTCCTCCATAAATCACATCCTACAGCCCCTCTATTCCAACCTCCTCTCCCTCTGCACTGTGCTCAGTTCCACTCCCGGGTCATGATTTCCTTTGGCTCGGCCAGTTTCCCAAGCAAAATAATCCATCAGGATTTTGTCTCCCTTCTCCCCAAGGAAAACAGTAGCATTTAAAACTACTAAGTCTTCTCTCATATAAGCTTTTTTTTTTTCTTCTTTATTCCATGGACTTATTTATTTTTTTTTAAAGAAACTAAAAGGCGATGATGCCAGGAGACACTATCTCGCTTCAAAACACCTTTAGAAGTTGGGGAGCATCATCGGGAATCTCAGCTCTGATTCTGATCACACTTTTTGCAGAAGGCAGTGTCCCGGGCTCCTGAACTCTATGTGACTTTTAAGTTCTTTGAAATACAGGCCACCCTCCCCTTCAGCCCATTCCCAACAGGCTGAGGCTCGACATCGCTTTAATCCAGCTCTGCCCAGCATGATGCTGGGAATTTCTTTGCTCAATCTTGCCCTCGTTCATGTGAAACACTGTTAGAGATTATACTGGCCTTCAGAAAAGAGCAGAACTCAACAAAAGAGCTTTTTAGACCAAACTCATAGAAGCTTTAGAAACCTCTTCAGTAAAGAACTAATGTTTAGTTTCAATTCTGAATTATATGTGATATTTTCTATGGGATCTAGCACCTATGGTTATGACTCCTGTCAAGTTAGAAGACATGTAACCAGAACAGATTAAGCAAGCAGAAATGAAATTGCTTTGTATGTGGTGAAATAATTCTCGGGTATAAAAAACCCACAGCAATTAGGGTAAAAAAAAATACCCTCAGAGTGTATGTAAAATAAACACAGCAGGGATGATTCAGCTGTGAAATGCAGAATGATAAGCTGCTTTTAGGAGGGGCGGGATGCAGGTTTCTGCTCGCACCATTAGAAAACAGAAGCCACATTTACAGGCTTTGCTTCCAGATAATCCCCAAATCCAAAATAAGTCACAAGTGACATGAGAGCCCAGTGGTGGGGATGTCATTATTTTCAGCATCTGGTTTATGCAAATTCAACGTACAGACTGTGCACAGCACCCTCACAATAGACTGCATTTTACACTCCCTACTGACATCAATCATCCATCCAAACACATCACAGGATTAAAACATTCAGTAAAACCATAACTCACACTGTCAGTAGCCCAACTAGGAAGAGCTTTTCATTAATTGGGTTATTAGATTAAATACACACAATAATATGCAGAAGACAGATGTCTGGTGTGCATTCCTGGTTGCTATACAATACCAAATAGAGAAGCCAGAGTAAGGCAATGTAAAAAAAGAAAGGAAAATGTACTGGCTTTTGCTATCAGAGTTGAAACAAGAGAATGTATCCTCCAGAGATGTCCTACATCAAATTCCCACATAGCAGCTGGATGATTTTTTTCAGAATAAAACTAAACTGTTATTACTGAAAAGATGCATATTTTAATTGTTAAAAATTACTTGGAAATTTATATTATCATTCCTGTGGTTAAACCCCCCCTTTTTTTTAAAAAAAAAAAAGTAGCACATCTACATGATTCATTTCCATTTTTCAAAATCAAACGCTTTTAGTTTTGCTTCCAAATTAAGCTAATAATTTTGGATTAATGTAAAACTTAAAACACCAAGAAGTAGAAAATGTAACTTTCAGTCTAAAAATGGAAAGAAAAACACCCCGCTTGGTTTTATTCCAAGGGACTGTTTTTCCAAGCGAGGCAATTAAAGTCACAGGTTGTTCTGTGACACAGCTGTTTCTGGAGAGCTCTGCACATCCGTGTGCCCCTTCCCCTGTGGCCCCTGGAGGGGGGGGACCAGGGCAGGTGGAGACACCAGAGCATGGTGCTGGGTTCCAGCCTGGAACCTCTCCCCCTTAGAAGCTCCTCTGCTGCTTTCTAGCCGTCTCCTGCGGAGCCACCATGAGTTATGGCCATGCTACATGTGGGTTCTGAGAGGACATGGGGGCTTGGATTAGAAGCAGCAGACGTTAAGGAGGAAAACAACAGTTTGAGGAGAAGGGAATAAGAATCTGTGGAACTGGTCGCTGGGAGCAATGCCGAGACAGTACAGGAAAATAGTGCAGGATGGGATAAGATGGAATGAAGAGAGGAAAAAAAGCCCACCTAAAATACAAAAAAGAAGGTGAGGGGAAAAAATTCACTCAAGAGATATATGAGAACTACAAGTACAAAAAATATCGGTATTCAACACAGAGCAATTCTCCTTGCTGCAAAGACAAAGCCAGTTAACCTCAGCCGGTGTTTAGACTACCAATTTCCACAGATTTTATTCTACTACCTTCCCAAAGCTGCTTGAGGTCTGACCCAGGATTTCACATGGACAGGAAACTCCCCCTTGACCACAAGAAAAATTCCTCTCTCTCTGTCCTTAAAGACTGTTATTCCCCTTTTGTACTACAAAGTTGAGAAAACCCCAGAGAACATTTCAGATCCTTGTACTTTTGAGTAAGCTCTTCTTCCCCCCCTCCATCCAGATTCAGATGTTAGCTGCGGCTCATAGGAAACATTGCTAAAGTCTTCATCAGTACTTCCTCTTTTTTTGGAGGAGAGGTTTAATCTTCATCTTGACATGCTGCAAGCCAAAACCGAGCTTCTACCTGTGAGCAAGAATCAGGACCCACTCAGTTCTTTCCCCCTCCCCCCCCAATTCTTTCCATTCCAGATGCAAAACAACTTACATCAGCTGGGATGACACAACTCAGATCAATGCAATACCTGCAGGTGAGAGCAATACTTGAAGAGCATTGCTCAAACAAAGCAAGGGCAGCTCTTTTCAACCACCCTCCCAAAGAGGAAGCGTTTCTGGAACTGGTGACAGGATGTTTTAGCCAGCTCTCGCTTGCTCAAGCTGACAGCAAAATGCTAAACTAAACTAATTAAAAAAAAGAAAGAAGGGCGGGGGGTGTGTGGGAAGTGTGGTAGTGTTTTCATTTTCAGATACACTGCAGAGCTTGTTCTCTCGGAGGGGTGCAGGGATGTCCTAAGGAGCAGGAGAAGGTGAGTGTGGGCAAATGAAGTGCCCTTGGCAAGGAGGCTTTCTGGAGGGGGGGGACGCAGAACTGGAGCTGGATGAGGCTCGAGCTGGTTTCACTGCAGTGCAGGAGTCATAGATATTTGTAAGATCAGGTGTGGAAGGGAGTAGAGAGCATGGATTGCTCCAGTCAAAGAGCCTGGAGGCCAAGGTAGACAGCAGGGGACAGAGCAACAGGACAGTCACATGTGGGAAGAAAAAGCCAGATGAACTGAGCCTACATGTATTTCCTGACCACTCTACTGCATTTTCAAAGGCCTTACAGTTTTAGAGACAAATAACAGCAATTTGCAATTTCGAGGAAAATTCTTCACAGCAATTCTATCTCCACTCAGCGTGGAGTACCTTTCTTCTCGGAAAAGGCTACCTCATTGGATGATTAATGTCTCTACTCCCAGAATTTTTAATGGTTTACATTACCATCATGCAATCTTGGGTCTCAAACTCATCTAAACTAGATAAATCAACAGAGAAGTGATTGACTTAGAAAAAATTTTACAATAATGGTACCGCAAACATTTTTTGGTGGTCAGTGATGATTAAAAATACAGAGAATTTCATATTCATGCAACTAAACCACAAAAATGATCTGCCTTCACTTGGAACTGCTGCCACTCTATAGCAAAACTGCATCGGCTGCAATTACCAGTCCTAAAATAATGTGGGCTCTGAAGTTCACAGAAGTCCTTCCTCCGTTAACTTCCATAGATTTTGGAACTTGGTTTTAAGAAAAAGATTATTTAATCAAGGTTGAAGTTACCTTTCTCAGGGAACGTCATGTAAACTGCAACCCTCCTAGTGTTTTTAGCCACTTAAACTATTGCTGGTCTTTATGGCCATGTTTCTGTCTGGTTCCACCCTTGGTGTGGTTTCAGAAGTTGAGCATCCTGGGGCATACTATCGCTCCTCTTTTTCCTTCTTTCTTTTTTTCCTTTTATTTTTCCTCATCTGTTTTTTAAATTGGCCCCATATTTGTTATTTAGCCTCACTGGTTGAGCTGCTTTTTAGGCAGCACATTCTTACTGGGAATACAGACTTTTTGAAGACCAGCAGCAAACACACTAAATCATTCAAGGGTACTGTATCTATAACTCACTACACTATTTGAGTTAGAAAATTCAAATGGGTCAACATGCAGCCAGAGCCAAAATAAGAAACACCGAAGCACAGTTTTACAAACTTTCAACATAGAAAGGCATAGTTCAAATCAAAGAAACTGCTTGCAAGTTGTAAATCCTTGTTTCCTGTGAATTATTGTCTTTATGCATTACACACTATGACCACAAAAACCACAGATGCTCTGCCAGGTCCTTCCTGATGCAGCAGCATCTCCAGCTACCTCCAGGTTTTCTTTACTGCCCCACAAAATCCTCAGTCCTGTTCCATGTCCCCAGAGCTCACCACCCACACCACAGCATCACTCTTCTGTCTCCTCTGGCCTTTAGCTAAACAACAGACAGTGCAGGCTGCAATTAATCAGAGCTGCATAATTGCCCAGGGGCCAGCAGGCTGCCTTCCCACAGAGGGAACCAGGGCTGGTTCCTCCCTGCCCCTTTGTAAATGGGTAAATAAAATGGTGTAAATACCTCTCGCCTCTGCCCAGCCAGTGATTTTCATAAAACGTGAGAGCACTTAATATCTTTTGGACCTCTCCTGCTTTTTCCAATTCTGATGAGTTGTGTAACAAGTCCCACAAATTACTGTAAGACACCAACAGACGCTGCAATTTCGTAATTCCTTCTGAAACAGAGGAAAAAGCGACATTATCACCCCCCACACGAGTTTCAGCTAGCTTGTTCTCTGCCAACATCTCTTGACTCAGGGGAAAACCCTTCGGTTGCTCCTGAGATTGAGCATTCGTGGCCCACATCTCCCCATTGGTGTCACCATCAGTGGTCCCTGACGGGCCTCAGTGGAGAAGGTTGCCTCTCTCAAACCACCAGCCACGACTCTGGTTTGATGTCATTGTCAGATTTCTTACACTATACCTTATATACCACAGTTTTTTATAATACAGAAATATAGAAATAAATATCCAAAGAATACATGCAAGGGGGCTTTGTTTATCTATATATTAAAAAATCTATATATATTTTTATATATACACACACACACTATCATGAGCTACCTCACATCTTGGCTGGACAGTCACCAGAAGTGCTACACATTCATGCCTAACAATCTCATCCTGGAATTCCCACCAAGTAGAATGAAAACGCAGTTCTTCCCTGTCACATCAAACACCAGTTACCTTTGTGCGACTCAAGTCTAAGCCTTGCTTTGGATCCTGTATTAAGTTTTTTCTATGCTGTAGTCAGGAATTTTTACATTAAAAGGCAGTATTTGAGCAAGTGCACAGCTGTAACAGCATAATTATTAGAAAGCCCTTACACAACCTTGGATTTCACACCTTTGATCTCGTGTATTGCAAGAAGAAAAACAAGCTTATAAATCCCTCTCCTTGCTACTGCCAGCCAGAAGCTTAGCAAGTGCTACATCTACATTAAATAATCAAGATTTGTAGTAACAGCACTGGAAAATAATAAAGCCCCATCACTTGTTTTGTTTGCACATTACTGCTTTGTAGATAACACACACCCAACAGCTTTTCAGGTATCTGAAAGGATCGATTACTGCCAAGTCAAATTTAGATGGTTGCACTGAGAGAGTTTTGATTAAATTCCTCTAACAAAGAAGTGAGTGCAGCTTTCACAAAATACGTGTTTTAGATTTATTTATTCTCATGCCACAACTTCACTGGAGCCATCAGGAAGGCATAGGTACCAAGAAAGCTGTTTGGCACAGCAGGATAAAGCAGACAGTTGAACTTTTCTGCTAAAATGCTTGGGATGAGTGAATATTTACTTTCCACTGCTATCAGCATATTTTTTTTTTGAGTCAAAAACCTCCTATGGTTTTAAATTTAGTTCTTATTTCTTACTCTCAGACCTAGTGGGAAAAATACATCAGCTCACAGCAGATGAGGAACGTGCATATTGATGGATTTTATTCCTCGTTTGGCTTTTCCGCAACGGTAATAATCAGAAACATAATTCATCCTCAGGGAATACTTGGGTCTCAGAAGAAAGCTTGGCAGCAAGAAACAGGTGCTATAAGTCATTTCTGAATGCAGAAGGCCCATACTATGCCTCTAGCCTCTGGGGAGATAGCTTTTTCCTCCCTGTTTGTAGAGCTCCTGGCACCTGGAGTTTGGTTAGTGTTTCAAAATTACATTATAAATTTGAAATATTTATATTATTATAATATATATCCCTTATATATTCATATGTTTGAAATAGAGCCTAATAATTTGCAGTTAGCACTATCAGGATGGTTAACATGTAGAAATTATACTGATGCTGGTACATGAGTGCTAATTTATCCCATTACGCTATGATTAAAAGCTTTGTGAAAAGAGCAGTAAGAAGCAGTAAGCTGAAGCTCAACGGGCAAAGGAAATAAAACAGAGAATTGGCTTGTTGGGCTGATATGGCTGAGTGCATGGGCCTTTCCAACATAACAGGCTCTGCTCTTTTGTTATTTGTCCACAGCTTTCACAGAAAAACAGTGCTGTTCTGCTAACTGTGCCAAGTGCGGAGGGAAACCAAATTCCTTCTTCTAAAACAAGATTCAATTACTCAAGATACAAATCGGGAGTCACAAAGAGAGAGGGGAAAAAAACCATAAAAATGCATAGAGCGTATGGGCCAAGCTATGCAGTTAATTTCCAGAAGGAAAAGGAGGCAGAACAGTAGGATTAAGGCCCAGTTTTAACAGTGATGGGAGGAGGGTTTTTGGTTATAAACGCAGCATCAGGCCTTGCTAGAAAGCAGACAAAACAGTAAACTGCCAGTCACGGCACTTGCGAAAGAGCATTGCTACACAGACTAATTGCCCGCCAGCCAGTTAATAAGCTAGTTAGTGAATTTGCCTCAGCTTTCTGGCTTCGGAAGCAGGCAGGGTACGTAACGCAGAACGGAGACGTTATGAACCAGGACAGCAGCTCCCCAGGGACGAGGGGCAGGAGGAGGCCTCGGGCCCCGCCACAGCCAGGGGGAGCCACGGAAAGAGAGGAAAGGCACTAGGCTGGAAGCAATCAACCCCACGCAATGAGCGATTAAACATTCTTTTGCTTCCCTCACCACATTAGTAGTGGAGCTACTAAGCCACTACTCGCTTTCTTAAGGCTCCAATTTTTGTTTGGTCATGCTGGAACTGCGAGGCCTTCAAACACCACATCCACGGGGCCCAGGCCCACCAGAGGCCCTGCCCCTCACACACCTTCCTCACCGCAGGACAAGGCCCTGGCTTTGCAGCCATGGAGGAAACCACACGGGAGCATCCGAGCTGCCCCACCGCCCCCAGACACACTCACCACACAGCAGAGAAGCCCAGCGTGAGGCAAGATCCCTCCAGCCAGCACGGCAAGCCAAAACAGCACCTCCCTGAACCAACATTTGGGAGGGGAAAAGCTATTTCTCCTGCTCCTTCAGGCTATGATGAGCTGGGGTGGGCTTTAAAGAGGTGGGAAGGTAACGAGACACAGGTGGGAAGGTGACGAGAGGCTCTTCCACAGGTGGAAAGCTCTGGAGAAAACACCCAACATTGCAAAGCTACACTGCATGGCGCCCAGCGAGAGGGTCAAGGGGAAGGAGTCAAGTCCTTGCCTTCTCAGAGGTAGTTTTCCAGGCTAGGACATGAAGGAAAAGCCTCTGTATGCAGCAGGATGGGTCCTCCACTGATGGAGGCACAAAGGAGCGAACGTCAGATCACCCAACTGAAAAAAATAGTGGGAACCTGGCAAAGCAGCTCCCGGTCCTCTCAAGGGAGGAAGGGAGGCTGCCAGCACCTGCTCGAGGGAAGGAATTTGGGGTTATCAGGAAAAAAGAACACAGGGGAGAAGATTGTTAGGACACAAAAAGAAAAATAAAGGTGGTAAGGCAGCTGGTAGGCATCTTGCTGTAAGCTCAGCTGACCAGCTTGCAGGCTTTGTAAGCTGCAGGCGCCAGAGCACCTTGCTCACACAGCGTTAAATCACTCCAGCCCTTAGCTTAGGTATATATGTATATTTCCCCTGTCCATTGAACAGGGTCAAGCTGGACAGCTTGACAAATTCCTTTGTGTCAGCTATTTAGACTAGCTCCAGAAGTTTTGTAAACAAAACACTTAAAGGGGCTTTGTAATTACACAAGCATGTTGTTTCTTCCACAGCTCCTGTGAATGTCTGAAGAGGTGTGTAAACAGCCTCACATCAACACAATTTCTCGTGGTGCTTTTTCATACCCTTTTGATAAAGAGGGTACACCTTGGTTGCCTTAAAACCAGATTTTCTATAGCTTACCCTAGCCTTTGGACTACTTAATCCCCAGAACTGTTTGCTGCTTAGTTCTGAGGACAAATAAAAGTAGCTGGCATCTAAACTGTCCCTGGAAGTACAGGTCATACATCCTTCCACATCCCTCCAAATCACCTTCCTGTAGCACTGAAGTTTCTCTCAACAGACTGAAACCAAAGTAGTCGTATTTCTGCCTGCCTGGCCTGCAAACCATCCAGCTTGCTTTGTTAGCTTTTTGGTTTCCCACGTGTAAAACCCGTCATTACAAAACTGAGCATGGAAGGAGCACTACAGCCCATGTGCCTGTAGATATGTCTTTTTTTTTTTAATTAATGTAATGCCAGATAACACAAAAGTATGTTTGCATTTACGCTGACCAAAGGCGGAGCTCCCTCTTGCAGGTCGCCGTGTTTGGCTGCCATGGGAATTTCCAGAGGGAGCTGGATAACAGAAAGGAAAAGCTGTGAGCAGGTGTGGAGCATGTACCCCTCCCGCAGTAAGAACCTGAGGGCTGAAATCACCTATGACAGGGTAGGGAGGATATATCATATATATACTCATATATATATATACACACAGAGATACCATCCGTACCTGGAGGGATGGAAGCACCTGCAGACACATCGGATTCCCTTCCCTTTCTCTTTTCTCTCCTCCCCCTGTCCACAACTCCAGCCTTGATCATGGCGATCATTACAGTCTGGAGGACAAGGAGATTCCTAAGCTTTACAAATATTCTTTTTAAAAACAAGAAAGTCTGTAAAGCAGGATTAAAAAAACCCTCAGCATCATTTTCCACAGCTAAAGGTCCCTCTGCATTAATTCTGTTCCCTTTAAAGGCTGGAATGCTTGTGTTGGTTCGTTTTGGGGGGTGTGGTTTTTTTTTTTTTCCTATGTTCTAAGCAGCTTCAGATTTCCATAAATTAGAAACACATTTAAGTTTTGGAAAACAATTGTTTGGCAGGTTTTTTTAATGAGAAAAACATAACGCAAACAGAACTGCGGGCTGTGCTACAGAGAACCTTTCAGGTTGGATGGGAGTGAGCAATGCAGGACCAGCCTAAACCTTTGAGCAAAGCAGCCTGTGATTTTTGTATCCTGAGGGAGTCCAAGATGACTGATTTCTGTCAGACACAGAACTCGTTCAAAAAGGGTTGCGTGGATGTAGGCAGGTAGCAGTGGAAGCTTAATGTTTGTGCGTGAAAGCAAGAATAAGTACAACTGCAGAAGCAACCGCTGAGTCTACTGAGATAAAGCCACATCAGAGAGTTATTCACTCCTTCCAATAACACTGAGGGGCAGCAGATGACAATTAAGTGCTCTGTCACTACAAATTGCTTCAAAACCAATTTAGAGATAGCACAGTCTGATTGCCCAAAGAGACGCTTGTTTTTCATTTAATCCAGACAAGACACCAGATTAACCAAGTCACTAAATCGATTAATGACATAGAGTATTTTTCAAATCATAAAAAATCATAGCTGCAGACTGTGTGGTTTTCCCCTGTAAAGAACCTGCATTTGATCAACATGAATAAGGACAAAGCCTTTTCCAAGAGTGAATATTTATTCAGCACAACTCTAAACTTCATGTTCTCCCCCCATAGCACCTGAGGAGCACACGAACTGTCCCATGGCAGTGTTGGGTACTGTTACCTCAAAATTGCCAAAGCGGGTATCATTTGAAAAACTCAGCCTAAATTTCTGGAGAAGAACAGTGCTAAATTGCCAGTGAGAATCTGGGAACTCCTGCAATTTGCAGGATCAGACAAAGAGTTCAATATAGAATCACGGAATGGTTCGGGTTAGAAGGGACCTTTAAAGCCCCCCCAGTGCCACCCCCTGCCCTGGGCAGGGACACCTCCCACCACACCAGGTTGCTCCAAGCCCCCTCCAACCTGGCCTTGAACCCCTCCAGGGATGGGGCAGCCACAGCTTCTCTGGGCAACCTGGGCCAGGCTCTCACCACCCTCCCACCAAACAAGTTCTTCCCCACATCTCAGCTCCATCTCCCCTCTTTCAGTGTCAAACCCTCCCCCCTCCTCCTATGGCTCCCCTGATCCAGAGTCCCTCCCCAGCTTTTCTGCAGCCCTTTTAGGGACTGGAAGGGGCTCTAAGGTCTCCCCGGAGCCTTCTCTTCTCCAGGCTGAACCCCCCCAACTCTCTTCAGCCCCCCCTCCCAGCAGAGGGGCTCCAGCCCTCACAGCATCTCTGTGGCCTCCTCTGGCCCCGCTCCGACAGCTCCACTTCCTTCTGATGTTGGGGACTCCAGAGCTGGGCACAGTGCTCCAGGTGGCGTCTCATCATAGCAGATAATATTTAACCATGTATCTAAGAACTAAGATACAGTTACAAAGAGAAATGAGTAAAAATCTTAGTACTTCCACCTTTATTAAATTAGAATTTTAAAAAAATGTAACGTGGACAACAGCAGCATCAAAAAAGTCTCCTTTTATAGCTTCAAAGGTCTGTGCAAACATCCTCTACTCAGACATGACAGCAGATGAGCTTTTGGCAGCTTAGCTGGGAAGTCTGTGCAGCACATCGTGTCACAACATAACAAGGAAGGAAGCCAGGAGAATTTAGGAAGAACACAGAGAAATCTGGATTTGGTTTTTGACACAGGCACTTAGAAGAGTGTCCTGCCACCCCCCTGTCTGGTAAAGCCTTGTGGTGAAGGGCAGGGGGAAATGCATATCTACGAACTAACAGCTGTAAAATCCTGTTTTAAAGTCTCAGCACCATCAATACAGAGAACTCGCTGCTCTCCCCCACACTCAGCAGGACAGTATATGCTGAACTTTCAATGAAAACAGGAACAAAAACAACTCTTATTTGCTTTATCTTCGGTTTATGCTTTTGTCTATATTTTTTTTGTGTCTATTTTTTTGTGTGTGTCTATATTTTGCTTTTCATCAAATTGCAAAGGCCTGAAGTTCCATGTTTGTCTGGGTCTTCTTCCTGTGAGTTTTTCTCATACATACACCTAAAGTTACATTACTGGACACTGTTACAGAAGGTGCTTCAAAGTGCACGTTAATACACAAATTGTTTCACGCTTTGGAGCCTAAATTGCCTTCAAAGCACTGGAGAAACAGGGAGAAGGGATGCCAGGGTGATGACATGATGATGAAATACAGATACTTCTCGCATGGAATTAAATAACCCATTCTGGACAGGTACTACTCGCATTTTCATATGGCAACTAATTTTTTTTTTTAATTCTTGTTTTTTGTACGCCACGTTCGTGCACTAACGAGCCCTTAAACTGCGATTACAGGCCTGACTGGCAGGAGGTTCAGCACAGATATAACCTGGGGGAAATTCCATGTGGGAGGAAATGCATTCCTGGTGTGTGTCTGAAGCCGGGCGAACGCCGAGGATGCGAGGCAGCGAGGAACAGGCAGGACCATCGTTGCCTCCTTCCGTCAGCACGTTGATCACCCTCATCGCTCTTACCCTACGCCGTCAATGCCAACTGAGACTGTCTGCTTGACTTGACAAAAGTGAGCATAGTTTTGCCTGCAGCTGACTAAGCTTCTGGTCCAGGTTGCCCAGAGAGGTGGGAGATGGAAATCTGAATCCCTGGAAAAATTCAAGGCCAGGTTGGACGGGGCTTTGAGCGACCTGGTCTAGATGAAGGTGTCCCTGCTTATGGCAGGGGGGACGGACTAGATGGTCTTTAAATGTCCCTTCCAGCCCAAACCAGGCTATGACTCTCCAGCAGTAAAGCAGTTGTTATATCAACTCTTAAGCTTCACATAAGAGTGGAATAATCCCTGTGGGTTCAGCTACAACCTTTCTTGTGGGATTTGCTCACCGGCTTCCTCATAGCGACGAATCCAAGTCCCAGTCAGCCTTACCCTCGCTTAGAGAGCCAGCAGTCCTCCAAACGGGCTGTTAGCGTGGGTACTTACAATATGTAGTTAAAGATCTAACTCACTGAAACCACAGAGCACCCCCTCAGTATTTGCCAGGCTGAATTCAGTGGGATTTCCAGAGCTGAGAGGGAAACTTTGGCTAAGCAGCTCCCAGAAATCACAGGCTCCATTTTGCCTCCTGCATTTGGCAGGAAAAAAAAAAAAACCAAACCAACAACAAACTTCCTTCTCTTTGTAGCACCCCCCAAAATACTGAAGATTATAACCATCAGAAAGATTGGGAATTCTTTCTTCCAGCTGAATAAATGCATGGCAAAAAAAAATAATCCAGTTTTGTATTTTTTTAAGCCTCAATCTTTGCTCTCAGGATGTGACATCTTCTTACCGTGGACGAGAGGGGTTACTCTTCTGCGTTAACCGGAGAGCAAGGATTAAGAGTGCAGCGTTTCGTACTGTTGAGGAAGATGTTTATGAAAATTATCCCCTGTTCTCAAAAGGATGCAGTGTCCAGAAGTGCTGTCCCCGCTGGAAGCTCACATTGTTGGAAACACTGAGGGCTCTCTCTTCCCCTGGGCAAACAGCCTCTGTTACAGAGGGTCACCCGACCCTCTGACATAACGCAACGACAAAGACATTTTTGGGTGGTGATGCAGAAGTGTTCATCACACACTCTACACATTATTGGCACTTTCTCTCTTCCCACCACTACCCCAAGAAGTTTATTATAACACAGGCTGGAAGACTGTGGGCATCCAAATCTTCTGTAGTGGCCACCAGAAGCCCAGATGGGTCTCTGCTGGGGGAGACATGGGACACCTGACTGTCTCTTCATGCTTATATTTTTCAGCGTGACTTTGTGAGACCACACGGCAATGAGTTACCTACAACTGTTCTTCCAGCCACAGGGAGCCACCTCGTTCTACACTTCAGCATCCTGCGAGGTAGGATTCCGTTCCTCTGAAACCTGCTCGAAAGAATCGTCTGTTCTGTAGAAACACTCTCCATATTCCTTGCCAGGCTTCTGCATGCAAGTTGTAATAACAATAATAATTGCTATTAATTGATGTGGGTGTGAAGGAACCAACGCTCCCTTTTATTAGGGGGCTGCTTACTGTTCTGCTCTCACATCATAAATTTAGGGAAAATTATCGAAGCTTCTCGCAAATGTAATAATAAAATTTCGCTGCGGCTTTTTAAACTGCAGTCTTCAATATTCTGTTTCTACAAAATTGAAAACTATTTAAAAATAGTTATTCTGGAGAAAAAGTAAATGGTTCACTTTTGAAATAACATGACAATATTTTAATAAGAAAAGTCTGAAACTCAGATAGGCAACATCTATCCAAAAGGAACCATACCTGTTCCTGAGATGAAGAGTGAATAAAATGAAACAGACCAGAATTTTAAAAGAATGACCATATTTATTTTCTATTAAAAACAGACAGTACATCCAGGTTTAAAATATAAATATCAAAATTATTGCACAGTCAGCCAACGAGCTTTGTTTGGCAGCAATATTTTACACCCTCATTGTGCAATAAAACCCCACAAAAATCCACGCTGTGTACCTTTCCTGTTTACATCATAAATCATCCTACAACAGTAAGACAATTGTTCTGGCGTATGTATAAAACCTCATACAGTGATACGATACGTGCTTTATGAAAGCCAGAAAGAAGGAAAGAAGAGAGAATGTCTCCTAATGCTTCCCTTACACCTTTGACTCAAACAAATTTAAGCAACAGGTATTCACCCTCCCACTTGCACAGACATTTCACCCAGGCAGTTCCAAGTACACGCACAAATACACATATATTAAGAGGATTTGTTATAAATAGCCATGGCTTTTATAGGCAGCTTCAAATATACAATCTTCTGTAGGTCTTTGAAAAATTAATGTCCTAGTTTAGTCTGTATAAAAAAACAAGTTAAGGGTTCGTCCACAGGCAGATATACCTTTAATTAGAATGTGACTCTGTGAATGTCCCGAAGAGCCTGTCCCAGTGGGTGAAGTAAGGAGCGTAGTTTGATTTGAATTTCAGGTGGTGGAGATCGTGGTGCGGTGCCCCCCCGTACAAACCAAAAGGCACCAGGCGGTGAGTTGACCACGGGAGGTCGTATCCCGAGTGGTCCTCCACCGACAGCCAAATGTTCACGAGGAAGAAGATCATTTCTGTCAAAGGATGGCATCCGAGGAGCACTGGGTTGACAGCAGCGAAAAATCCCAGCCAGAGCAATTCCCATACGCTGGAGTACTGCGTGGTGAGAGCAAACGTGGACACGTGCTTGTGGTGCACCTTGTGGAAGGTCTTGTAGAGCCACGGCACCTTGTGATGCAGCAGATGCCACAGGAAGTACTGGAGATCAAAGAGAAACAGGCAAACCGCTACCTCCAGCAGCACCTCGGGCAGCTCGGGAGCCACCACCGGCAGATGCACCGGTCTCCAGTACCAGTGGAGAAATGTCACCGGGAAGATAAAAACCGCGTGGTGATAGGCGCTCTGAATAATGCAAGGCACCATCATCCCCAGCGTCGGGTAGTTCTGCGGCTGGATTTTGTATTTCCTCAAGGTGGGCAGCCTGGTGCTCAGAAAGTCCAGCGCGACGTAGGGGAGGCAGAAAGCCATGTACGCCGTGAAAGAAAACACCACCGGGAAAAAGGGGGACTTGAGGAAGGGCTCCTTGGCCGTGACCAGGTCCCAGAGGGACTGGAGGCACGACCTGTCCCGCCGTCCCGCCGTGTCCATGGCGCAGCGGAGCAGCGCTCCCTCCTCCCGGCCGCAGCTCATGCCCGTGGCTCTCCCGGCGGGCACGGACCCTGCCAGCCTTTATCTAGCCCGGCTCCGGGGAAATCTCCGCCCATCAGAAATCCTCCTCGCTGAGTCAGACCCGCCGTTAAAGAGGAAGCTGCCTTTCCTGCGGGACAGCGGGGGCAGGCGGCGTTCCGATCTCCCGGCGGGGCTAGCTGTGCGCCAGGGGGCTTGCCCCGGAGGAAAAATGAGCAGAGATAAATGAGAAACGCAGAGAAACGCAGAGAAAGAGGGTAGGACCCTCCTCCACTCCACTTGAAAGACCTGCACACGCTGGAAGAGCTGCTGTCTCTCACTAACGTTAAATCGTGGCGCGGTTTGTTGCCCTTTTCCCTTCCCAGGTAAGGAAATAGAACCTACCGCTGTGCCTTGCCGTGGCTGCTGCCCAAGGTGTGCGTGTCCCTAACCCCAGGTGTGACCTGCGGGTGCTGGGTGGGCAGGGGGGGGTGCAAACACACAGTTTCCTAACGAACCCTCGGGTGTACAGCAGGCTGAGGCGAAACCTGACTTGGGAGCCCCACGCTCTGCTTCCAGCCTGACCGCGGTGGCGGTGACTTATCTCCACCTGCCTTTGAGGTCAGGGTCTCCTTTACACTCCTGCGGCTTCTCAACAGGGCAAAATCCACCTGACTCAACCAGATGCAAAATTGAGCCAACAACTTCTGAAGAAACCAAATATGCCCCGGCTGCTGGGATGAACACAAGGTACAGTCTCATGGTGCTTCCGAACAGGGACTTTGTGAAAGGTGTTACTGCATTATCACACTGTTCCCTCCACACCTCAACAGCTCCTGGAGCAATACGATATGGAAATCCTTCAGTATCCCAGTCTCACACTGACATACGTAATGCAAGGGTCTGCTGGTTACAGCCGTCTCCTCCTGCTCAGCAGCCAGAGCCCAGCAGCTTCACCCCCAGCATTTCCATTTGCTATAGGTGTTTTAGGGGTAAATGACGTGGGTTTGATTTCACCACTAAGGCATCACCTCTTTTGTGCTGTTAGAAAGGGACCAACAAAGCTCTGAACGTTTAGGGAAACGGAGCTTGCCATCAGCTTCCTCTGAACTCACCTCTTTTGTGGGTACAGCCTCCATTCTAATATTGGAAATGAGCTCAGCTTCCTGGATGCCTTTATGAGCTTGTTCAGACGGTTTTAGGTCTTTGCTATTCAGAAAAGCAATCTGATGGGGGGGAAATGGGAGACGGTTTCCTTGCCTCTCAGTAATTAAGAAAGATTAATTAGCAGTGACCTTTTCTGAAGTATGCATGGACTTCTAATAGTTAAGTTTGCTTTCAGCCTCACCTATCTTCTCTTCGAGAGATTCTGCTCTGAAGGAAGTGCGGATTTTGCTCTCTTCTCAGACTCCGGGGGGTTTCTGAAGCAGTGACACCCCCTGTGCTGTGACTGGGACACTCAGGAGTTAGTTGCTGGGCACAGGTACGGCACGGCCTTCAAACACCCCACCTGTTGCACAGACATTGTAGAGATAGATTGTGATTTTCTGCTGCTCTGAGACTGTTCTGTTGAACTCAATTACTTCAGGCTGTCAAACGCAGTGAAACTAAAACCCGGCGAGAGACACTAATTTAATGGATGAGGATCTATACCCAAGAGCTGCATTTCAATCTCCTGGTTGCATTTTATCCCGACCTCCATTTCACAATGCGGACAGGAAAAATGCATTTGTAACTCAGTAACTTATGGGTCAGAAAATATTCTTGTGAGAGATGCTTTCTGTTGATTTATGGAGTTACAGTCAGAAATTAAGCCTCCCAGGTGGGACACGTGATTCTCTATTTTGTTAGAATTATGTAGGGACCAAATTTATTCCAGCATGTTCCCCAAATCTGCCTAAGGGGAGACGGGCAGAAATTGCTCTGCTGCCCTAAGACGCTGCTCCCACTGATCCCTAACAGCCACCCAAAGTCTCAAGGAGTTTTAGAACCACTGCTGCCCTATCAGCTAAAATTTAAAGAGCGGGCATCTTGCCTGCAGATTAGATCACACAGAAATATTCTTCAGTCCCTTAAGGAAAAATAACGGAATTTTGCAGTAGTATTACTGGTATATCCCTCAATATAAAGCGAAGTGCAAGGCGAGGAGAACTTACCTGGGTGGCCGTGGCACCCCATCTGCTGGGCTCTGCGGGCAGGGCTCCCCGGCTGGGTACCGATCCTCGGGCATCCCAGAGGGAAACCCCCGATTCTCCCGAAACCCAGCTCCGGCCGTTGGGCTCTGCCCCCACAAAGCTCTTATCACCCCCTTCCACTCGGGTTTCTTTGTCGGCGCAAGGTACAAAGTGAAGCCAAGACAAAAGCAGAGGCAAATCCTTTCTGCGCCGAGTTCAGCAACACAACCCCAGCCTCCTTCGCTCAGCCGGCCGCACTGCCAAACTCCCCCCCGTGTTACGAGACTCTAAACGGTTCTCTCAAAAAAACTCCAAAAGACTCCTGCTACAGCGTGTAGGTTGAAGGGCACATGGTTTGGAAGGAGGCCCCGCAAAGGGTCTCAAATAGATTCCACATGAGCAGGAGACGCCAGCACCTACCCCCGGCGGCAGGGCTTAGGTGGGAGCTGGGCGGTAAACACTGGATGGGCAGGAAAATGAGGACAATTTAGCAGGAGGGAAAACCAGGATTAACACGCTGGAACGAATGTCACCCCAGCAGAGGCAGCGTTTCCTTTTACCTCCTCCTCCTCGTCTCCCGCTCCGTGGGGCAGGATTATCGCTGTACTGGAGATGAGCCAGCATCCCAGCGCCTGCCGAGCCTTTTCCCAGCAGAAGGGCGCTGGGGAAGGGGGCTGGTGACCCGGCCAGGCCGGCGGCGGGACGGCAGCCAGAGCCAAGGGAGGCGGGGGCAGCCCCTTCTCTCATTTTAAAAGAAATTATTATTACGCTGGGGAAAGGAAAAAAAAAAAAAAAAGAACAAACACCACAATAAATGGGGGGCGCTCCCATCCCGACTCACCTCCTCCAGGGGACACCCGGGGCGGCAGGACACGGACACCCCGCTGCGCGGGTGCGGATCTCCGCCCGCTCCGTACGCCCCCTCCCGGCGGCTCCGCGGGAAACAGCAGCCCCCAGCGCAGGCTGCGCCCCCGCGGCCCCCCCCCGAGGGGTTTGTTAACCCTACGGCTCTGAGGAATTACTGCTCAGGCGGTGCAACGCTGGAGGACAGCGAGATACAGGAGCTGCCACAGGACTGGGGGGAAAAGAGGCAGGTTTGGGTATTTACGTCTTTTCACCCGGGGGTCTCCCTCTGCGCAGGGTTACTGGGAGCCAAGTCAGAGATCACAGAATTGCCCAGGCTGGGAGGGACCTTTCAGATCATCCGGCCCAACCATCACCCCAACGCTGACAAACCCACCCCTGACCCACGTCCCTCAGCACCACGTCTGCCCGGCTTTGAAATCCCTCCAGGGATGGTGCCTCCACCACTGCCCTGGGCAGCCCATTCCAAGGCTTGACAACCCTTTCAGTGAAGAAATTTTTCCTACTCTCCAATCTGATCCTCCCCTGGTGCAACTTGAGGCCATCTCCTCTCATCCCATCGCCTGTTCCTTGGGAGAAGAGACTTGACACCCCCCCTGGCTACCCCCTCCTTTCAGGGAGTTGGAGAGAGCGAGAAGGTCTCCCCTCAGCCTCCTTTTCTCCAGGCTGAACACCCCCAGCTCCCTCAGCCGCTCCTCACAAGACTTGTGCTCCAGACCCCTCACCAGCTCTGTTTCCATCTCTGGACCCGCTCCAGCCCCTCAGCTCCAGGATCTGAATTCCAAGGAGGGGCACGAACCTCTGCTCCTCACATCCCAGGGGAGCAGCCCGAACCCCGTGCCCATGCTGGGTACACAGGGATGAAGAACACATTCCTTTCAGTTCTGATGAAAACCCTTAGCCTCAACACAAACCACTTCTCTTAACAGAACCAAACACAATTCTTAATCAAAATATTCACCTGCCCGACCAAGCTACACTGAAAAACCTCTCCAGCCTCATGGAAGGGATTTTCCTGAATCCTAACAATGGCTGGGGATGGGAAGCTGCCAGCAAAGCAAATTGTTAATTCTCAAGCTTTACCCTATCAGGGTCAGTTTTCAAAATAATTACCATTGGGAAAAGATCCTAAAATTCTTTCACTCACGATTTGTAATTCTGTAGTGAGAGAGTGATTTGCATCCCCTACAGCCGCACACAGGGGCCGTGTCTGGAGGAGTCACAGTGTGACTCAGACTCTTTGCAGCCCGGTGTCCTCCGAAAATGGGACTCGGGAAGTCACCTTACAGGGTGGTACCGTCCATCCAACCTTCTGAGGTTTTTATTTCCTTTGGGGATTTCCATGAATCCTATCTGCAGGGCAGGAGTGGCAGAAGGATTCTGTTCCTATGAAGTTATCTGTGATGGGGCCGTACTGAGCGCTCCCAGGACAGGCAGTGCTGCGGCACCAAAAGGGAGCAGACGTTCCAAACGCTCCCCTTACAGGACAACCTTCCACCAAGATCCATGTTTTATCATAAAACCTATTCCTCCACCAAGGTTTCTCTCTCACACCTCCTAGGTTAGAGTCATTTGTGACTTTTCCTGGTATTGAGGTAGCCACGTGTACCTTTTCTGTAAGGCACATTCACCATAAACAGTAATTGACAGAAAAGTGGCTTCTTTTGCTCCCAAGCTGACAAAACTGTTTCTCTGGCAGGGCCCACAGGAGCAGGAGCTGTTTCACCACCAGTCCCCATGCCGAGGCGCTTCTCTGTTGTCTGAGTTGCCGTGTAAACCCCTGCCAGTGTTGTCACCAGCTACACAATCACTGGATGGAGTAAAAATGCTCTGCAGCTCCCGGAGCCACCCCCGCTCCAGTGAAGCGGAGAAACCCCACAACGGCCTTTGTGTGAAGTTCCCACTGTTCTGGCTTTATTCCCAGGCTGGGGGGGGTGTGTGTGTCCATCAGCTGATAAAACAGAGGGTTTTATACACCCCACACATCTACTGTGCTCAGAAAGGTACCACCTGAGCACTTCTTATCGAAGACACCAAAGGCCAGAAGCTGGGGATCACATCAAATGTACCGCAGCAATTATTAGTTCCCCGCCTCACCATGTAATTAAACGCTATTTCATGAGATTACGAGGCAGTGCATTAAGCAATCCAATTACCCAAGGTTTAAGGATGTGCCACAAGCAGCTTTCCACCCTGTCAGTGTTTGAAAGGAGCCTCACCTGGAGGCCTAGAAAATGACTCTGTCTCATGAGCAGTTACTTACAGCTGGGACCTCATTTAGAAGTCTCAGAGAAGTCCCCCAAAACAACACCAATGGCCTTTTAGGCTCAGGAAAAGCCTCTTTCAGGACAAAAGTAAACTGGAAGCACACTTGGCTGTTGTACTTTCTCGTTAATACTTATTCTATGGAGGAATAATTGTGAAAAACTTGGCTTTCTGGCTTCTGTCCCAAAGACTCACGTGTGCCCGTGAAACAAGAAGTGCAACACAACGCATCTCCCAGCTCGTCCCACCTTTATTGAAATATCCCAAGCTTAACACAGACACCTGCTGCCTCGCATCCCCTCACCACTCAAGGAAGCCTCTTTGGATTCCAAAGGAAACCTCCTTCCAGCACAGCAAGGGGAGGCAAAGGCGGCTGCTACAGGCATAAAGCAAACCTAGGTCCTGCTAGGAGTCCTCGCTGAAATATCATCAACTGCTTTTTCCTTAAACAAAGCCTGAGGATTCCCTGAGTCTGAATTAGGAATAAAAACCAAACTACCCCTCATTTATGGCTTATGCATCTTTTTGCCATTTTTTTTAATTTTTTTTTTTTTTTCCAAAAAGTAAGCTTGCCGCAGTTTAAAAGCCGCTATTTTCTATGCCGTGTAGAAAAGGCTTCTTATCCTGCTGGAATTACAGCCAGAAGCCTGGGTCGAATGCAAGCACGGCACAGAAACCATGGCCTGGACTGAGGCAACCGGCCCTGGAGATGGCTCCTGCATTTGGCACTTCTCTGCAACCCAGAGCAGCCAAAACCCTCCGCACGCTCAGCGGGGAGAGCAAGGCACCACAGACCGTTACAGCTCCCAAGTCAGACCCCCAGAGTGAACCCTCTCCCCCATTACATGAGGGTTTAGCCCCATTTTGATGTGAAAAGTGAGAGAAATGGGAACTGTGGTTAATACTGCCAGGCCCCCCCACCATGACGGTGACAAGCACCGTAAAAGCAGCTAAAAAGTAAACAGAGCTCCAAAGCAGCAGGTGATTAAGGGGAAAAGCCCACACGAATTAAATCACTCAAGCTCTAGAATTAACACTTTGGCTCTTCCCTCGCCAGTGGTTTACTGGGGCAGCTCGTTCCCTAGTGGTCAGTGCAAAGGAAACAAAACATGAGTCCGTGACACCATTCTCCTCGAAAGCCATAAGCTACTGACAAAGCCACCTGAAAGTGGTGTTTCTTTGAAGCGCTCCTCCTGTTCCAGGAATCTGCGAGGGCAAATAACGACCCTCATCCACAGCTGGGGCGTGAAACACGGAAGGCTCCAGGGACACCGTTGAATCAAAAAACACACAGGGATGAATCAGTCCCAACATCGGAGATTTCAACCGACAGCGATGACCTTCTCCGGCTTCATCACAGTTCTTCTGGGCAGTATTGAAAAAGGAAGTCATCCAAAGAAAGCCAGCTTGTACTAATGGCTAAAATAATAACAACGCAGCAAAAAGCCACTAAGTGCTTTTTAAAGTACCAGCACCGAACGGGTGACTGCGGGACGAGGGGTACTTCCCACAGGTACTCAGAAACCGCAGGGTTTTACGCACAGCAAAAATACTGTCTCTTTCAATCGCCAAGCACCTGAGGCGCTGATGGGACTCCCTTGTCCTTCAGACACGTCACGAAGTCTCTGTGCCCGTGCCGTACCCCTACTGCGCAGAGCCACGCTGCTGGGTTCTGAGTACTGCCCCACGGGGTGCAAAACCCACAGGGAACACTGAGGATTTCTGCAGGAGTGAGCAATAATACTGAGAAAAAAAAACACCAAACATTGAATCCAATTCAGTAGTCACTGCTGGCATTTTAAAAATGCATCATAAATAAGCAAGGTAGCGTTATTGCCAGAAAAAGCAGGTGTTCCAAAAAGATTAATTCCTGGTGAACTAATGCTCTGAAATACTAAGCTCGTTTAGAGATACTTCCTAATCATGTTAATTATCTCATTATACATGCGGTAAGGTGCATCAAGGCCCCAGATGAAATCCAAATGTTCCCATTCTGGAATGTTTTTGTGGTAAACCAGGTTTGTGATCTGGGTGAGCAGCATAGCGACGTCCTTGGGGTCGGCCAGCCAGTCCTGTCCACCCGTCCACACCGCCGTGGGCACCGTCATCGCTTTGATTTTGTAGAAAGGGGGAGTAGACTGAGGAGGGGGAAAGGGAAAACCAAAGCATTAGAAAGAGCAAGTCTTCAGTGTGATACGACACTGCAGCGTAACACGCATGGAGAATGTTCCAGAATCACATTTTCTCTTCCCCTCTTGGGCAGCCAAAGGTGGAGATGGAGTCCTGACTCAACAGAAAGTATAACTCCAGGAGTTACTCCAACATTACAGCATGCACAGCAGTAAACATGTGGCTTGTGAGGCTTAGAGGACAGCAGGTAGCTGAAGTCTCAGAGAATCCATCCCATTCAGGTTATTTCTAAGCCCTAATTAAACAGTCGGAGCGATTGCTACTCTGACAGTATGACACTGAGATCTTTCCCAGGCAGTAAGGTGACAAAGCAGTAAAATATTTTTAGTATCACACACAGCAACTTGGAAACCAACATGGGTGGAGATGAAACAGGCTGAGGACAAGCAACACACGGGAACGGAGAGGGAGAAGTGCACAGTGCCACCTCATGGACCTCTTGAGGAACAGCCCCGAGGAGCAGTGTGCCACCACAGCTCCGAACCCTCCTCACTTAGGACTGCTCCAGAGCTCCACGGCCCTTTCTGGGGTTTGGGGGTTTTTTTTGAAAAGGCAGGTCTCCAGTCTGGTTACTGGACAACACTACTGACTCTTTAACATGCAGCAGAAACACAGTACCCAGAGAAGTGCTCAAGAACATTTAAGACACTCAAGAATTATAACATCTCCATAAACTATGTCTACCTGGTTGTAGTGAGCCATATTCGCAGCCTTGCTTCCCCAGTCATAAGCTTTGAGTTCCCCAGTCTTCACAGCCTAGAAATAAGACAAATATTCACACATACAAAGAAGAACTTCAACACTTCTACTGCAGGAATAAAAAAAAAAAGTATAGGTCCTCTGGAGAACCAACACAAGAAACAGGGAAATGCCAAGAATTAACAAGGACAAGTGTCACAGGGGTGGGAAACATTAACATTCACTGCCATTAGACTTTGTCCCTTAAGACTTCACTCTCCTTCATAGCAATGGCAGGAAAGATTAAGGAAAACAGTTCAGTGTCCCCAAAGCCAGGATGTGGCAGCTCTGTGCTAACTTCTGGAACATTCACCTTGCTGTCTAAATGTATATGCTTCATGTAACATTCATATACATACCATGCCTCAGGCACAATGGCATTACAGGCGTGAAATCCTGCGTTGAGGTGAAATTCTAAATACACTAATAAAATAGAAAATGAAGCCAAACAGGACAGAACAGAACACCTGCTGCTTCTCATGGGCTAAAAATATAACTTGTAACCAAAAGGGGAACAAATGCTTGCTGCAGCATTTCTGAGTGAAGTTACGGCGTCGTATCGCCTGTTGGACTGAAGTACAGACTTATCTGTCTTCAAAGACCCAGGGGAGAGGGATGAGCCACCAAAGCCAGCACCAGCAAAGCAGCCGCAGTGAACAGTTGCTATTCTGACAACTGGCAGCTCCAGAATTCCACCTGGGCTGTGCTACAAACAGATTTTGGCATTTTAGCCCCTTTAATTATCAGAGACATCAATATTCTCCAAACGAGACAGAGTCATGGATAGATTGTGGACACTCTACCTGGCTCCAGTGGATCATGTTTTGTACAGAAGTCCCCGCGGGGCAGTGTGTTGAATACACGTCCACTCGGCTCTGCAACCAGAGAATTAATAGGGTTTACTCCTCCCAGCACAACCATTATTGCTTCTTGAACAACTAACAGAAAAATTTCCATTAAAACCATTCTAAACAAAAGTTAACTGGAGCCATGTATATAGATGAGGTAAAAGGTTGAAACATTTTGGGAACTACTTACAATTAACTGCAGAAATTTAAAGCTGAACTTTAAACTTGATAATGAAATCCCTCAAGTATTTTTTATATATTCAGAATATCTTTTTAGAAGTGCTAGCATTTTAAGAATTAGGAACATGTTAACTAATATTTAGTTGGCCCTCCAGAGAAACCTCACGTTACTCTACATCTAAACCAGCAGCTGTCGGGCCAAAGTGACTCTGAATTTCATACACCTTGAGTTTAGAAGTACAAAATACCCAGCATGAACTTAAATCCCCTTTAAAACCATGAAAACGGTATGTCCTGGGCAAGAAAACATCAGAAAACTGCACTTTCACCTTGACATAAAATACAAAAAATGTACACTTTTGCACACAGGTTGGTGAAAAAAATAACGCTAATTCTTTCTCACTCCAATAATAAAATCCTCAGCCTCCATCCCCCTGTGGGTAAACTGATACCAGCTTCTACCGAGTTCAGGGAGTTTACTAAATAAAGAAGGAAATCTTTATTCTTCACTTTAAGAAGCATTATGAAAAAGGCAGTCTCAGGCCAGCTGCTGGTAACCAGCTTTTAGAAAACAAACCACGTCCTACGAACAAGCCCTTTGGAACCAGAACCAGAGATGAAGCCATCAGCAGGCTCCGAAATTGGTCCCAGAGGAAGTATCTGCACGTGTCCACTGTTGTATCTTTAGCCTCGTTGCACAAGGAATTAAATATATGCACCACTGTTTTAATTCACTTATCTTACCCACTTCCCCAGCAGATCTAAAATAATCTATTTTAGCATTCAAATAACATTTTAAAAGGTTAATCCTATCCATCCAAGCTGGGAAACTACATCCATACCAAGGAAAGATATTAATCCAAACTCAGTATGATGAAGGTGGCGTTATTTTTTTTCTCATTGCATGAAAAGGCCCACCAGTACAGCGATACACAGGCGACACTGCATTACAGTAGAAAATAACTCAGCTATGAGAAGTCACCAAAACATACCATATTCAAGTTTCTCTCATTAAAACCACAGAGAAGAAAGAATATGTTGCCGCAAAGGTCATCAAGTATTCTGTGGGTGCAAACGTGGGTCGCAAGCCACTTCAGCAAGTAATTCTGAGGGAGGAATTGTTTCTTCCCAAACATGTCCTGCAAAACAACAAACACACCGGACAAACACGTCATTGCATAGAAATACCTGGGTTTAGTTTTTTTTATATTGCAACATTATTGAAGTAATTCTTTGAGTTTGCACTGGTGACAAGAGTGTCACACAAAAATGATTTATCTTGTTTACAGGCCAAGGGGAACGCTGTGGTTAGTGCTTCTGCTTTAAACGGTGCGGCCATCACCCCCACAAAAATCACGTGGCAACTGGGACCATCATTAAAGAATTCAAAACCTCACCTCAAATTCTAATCACTTTTAAATTCACTATTTTAACAGGAGCACTACACGGCTTCTTGTCATCACAACTGTTTAAGGCTGAAGTATTTTAAGCTGCACCTGCTCACATTAAAAGGTCTTGTACCTGCAACTCCCTCCCTTCACACCATGGAAGAAAATCTAGCTGCGTGAGCTGCGATGGCCACTTCCTCTCCATGGGTATTTTTAAAACACCCAAGGATTTGGAAATGGCCCACTGAGAACTTCCCCAAAAGTGACCCAGCTCTTCAGAGACATGCCTGACCCCAGGCTTTGTCACCTCCTTGTACTTCCCCACTCCACTTTTCTGCAAGTCACCATGAGAACTGAGTTCCTCAGCACCACACAAACATCTGCCCAGGGCACGATCAGCTTGTGAGTATGGCTTTGTGTAACTGCCTTTGGAGCAGGGAACTAATACTGCAAAGAGACTGGCATTAAACCTGCACAAGGTAAGGAGAGAAGGGTTTATCTCAGGTCAAACAGCCCTGGGTTGGAATCTCCACAAGCGGTGGAAAGGAAAGGGATGGTTAAAAATGACAGAGAGGAGGGTGTCCACAATGTCACACTCCCTCTGATGTTCCCGGGGAAAGGTAAACTCCTCCAGAGCATGAGTCACTGCAGCTAAATAAAGCTGCTGCTCTTAATCACCCTCTGCAGGATCCTCTTCTAATACTAACTGGTTAATTGTGAAACAAATCTGTTCAAGTTCACAAGTCTAGAGTATTCCGTATAAAGCCATCACATGGCTCTGCTAAAACAGACCAACCATTGAATCCACCATGTGATTTCTGTAGCTCAAATTCTAGAAACATGTATGGAAAAACATAATTTTGTTCAATCTATTAAGTTGTAATTGTAAAATACTACTTTAAACTGATGCAAATTGCCTCATTAAATAGCAGTAAAGCCAGAAAAGCCCGCTGCTTACTGCATTATTATGGAAAAACCAGCCCAGCGTTCTTGTCAAACACATTAAGCTAATCACAGCTATTCACCTTCTCTGCTCTGCTGTTTTCAATTAGAAAGGGTTGAAAACCCTTATTTGGCCCAAAACATTTCCACTCAAATACAAACCTTGAGTAGCAGGTCAGGAAACACTCCCAGTTTTACAAGAGGGCTGGTGGCAAACTTGACTGTAGCTACTGGTGCCAAGGCAAAGAACATTTTGATTTTCTTAGCCAGCTGTGGCAAAGTTGAAAAAGCAACGAAAGCTGTAAATAATATGAGAGTAATTAACAAATCACACTGACACAAGTTAAGGAGAATTTTACCCAGCAGTGATTCTATTAAATCTAAGATATGTTGAGTATGCACAAGTATTTTTAGATGAATAGTTTGATTGTTGTCTCTAGGATCAGTTTAGATATTTTAAATTAATCTAGTTACTACAGAACACAAATTAAATGAGACAAATCAGAAGGATTTGTTTTTTTCTCAAAGAAAAGTTTTTGCTAACTAACCCAACACTTCCAGCTCCTTCTATCTACAGGTCTAAAAGCACCTGTGGCAGGTCCTACACACAGCAAAATATGCTGGAAATAGGAATCTTTATTCTACATGTCTGATGATTCTGATTTTATTATGCAGAGTTCATCCATTTACTTGAATAGAAACTGTACTGGTAGGTACCTGCCACTACAATTTATCATTTCAACAGCTTCCCACTTTAAGTAAATACAGAAAGGTTAAGTGTTTTCTTTTTAATGTTGATGAATATTCCAGAGAAGCAGCTAAAAACCAAAAGCAGAAGATTTCAAAACCCCCATCTTTTTGTCATTAAACCACATATGTGGAACTTGGTATCATTTCAAACACAATATATTCCAACAAATATATAAATATGTATATTCTAACAAATATATTCTTCACGTACCCATTGTGGTGCCCTGTGAGTGGCCAATATAATATACTTGTTCCTGGCCTGTCTTCTTCAAAATAAAGTCCACCGAGGCTGGAATGTCGTACTTGGCCATTTCATCAAAGCTACAAAAGCAAAGATAACAAGTCCCTTGTGTGAGTGAGGTTATCAGCGTGGAACAGCTGCACAGAGCTTTTTTGCATGGTGGATCAGTCCTCTGGATATAAAGAAAACAGGACACCATACTGACCATAAACCTCCCTTTGCTGTCCCTATGTATGTGACAGTACGTGGAACCAGAAGGAAAATACCTTGTACTTTCCCAGAGACAATGGGCAACGAGGGCAAGAAGTGCACATAGTATCTATAATTTCTCTCACAAGAGGAGGATACCTGAAAACCCAGAATTCTTCTTGCTTCACGGTGAAATGCGTGTGTTTCCTGGACCAGGTGTTCCCTCTGCTGTTTCCCAGCCACACGTCGTAGCCAGCGTCTGCCAGCATGAAGCCCAGGCTGTTGTAATCCAGGTTTGTGATCCAGTTGCTGGCATCGGCGAGCAAACCGTGCTGCAGGAACACAGCAGGCCTCGGGCCTGGAACAGAAGGGCATTTATCATAGCTCCCTGCTCATCTGGAACTGAATAATTACAGTGAGTTACTGAAAGTCTGCTTTAGGTTGGCACTTTGAATATTTAATCTACATTACCTGATCTCCTGAAATTAGCAGTTTGTGTAATATTCACACTGCCGTGAAATCACGTTTTCACAAAAAAACCAACTTTTTACCATGAGGAATTTTAAAGTAGCAACTTGTTCGTTTGCGAACTAGGGCAAGAGACTCCTTAAAGTTCAAAACTGACAGCAAACGTGCAATAAGCACACCTGAAAAAAGCACGAGCTACAGGAAAATATAGGCAGCCCTTACAACTGCTTCAAGCCCAAAAAATACTCAGCAAAGTGGCCCAAGCACAGAGACAGATAAACTAATTACAGGCCTTGCCCTGCCCCACATCAATTCCCATTTATATGCCGCTGACATTTTTCTTCTCCAATTAAGACAATCCCAAATTGTGCTGAGGAGTGGAAATCTCTGCAACTGATACTGATATTATCTCCCGTCCACTCCAAGGCTCTGGCAGCACCTGAAGAGCTGTACAGGCAGCCAGGAGGGAATCTGTGTTTCAAAGGGCTTTCTCCTATTGACTTAAGTAGTTAAAAGAACCACAGTCAAGACCCAGGTGGAATTTAGGAAGCTTCTCTCCTGACTTCCCTGTTCTGAAAAGGGAAACGACCCCTTTAGGTAAAATGCAGATTTAAAAAAATTGAAGGTTTCTGCTTCCACAGAAAGGAAATAAATCAATGTATCATCCTTTAGGAGGAACATGACCTTCAGAAAATCCCAAGACCTGTCCCTTGGATCCCAGAGTAGCCCAGGTGCTTGGGGTTTGTGTTTTTTTGCTTTAATAACTGAAATCTGATAACATGGTAAGTTTAGCTCAACACCAGAGATTACTCAGGAATTCACCTCCTCTGATGACACACCCTTCCACCACGGTGTTAACCTCATGCAATACTTCCTCCACTGGTAATTTAGAGACTTGGATCTTTCAGCAGAAACAGCCAAATCACAACCCTCAGTCATCTACACCCTCCATTCCGGGTCACGGCCAGAGATGTTTTCTGTGAGTTCCAACACCCAAATTAGCAATATTCCTCCCTCCCAGCAACCTTCATACTTGTGATGAGGAACTTTTTCAGCACCTGGGTTTCCCATTTTGTTAAAAACCCACGTTGTGGCACACTGTCCCTGCAACCAGAGCAAAACACTCTTTATTCCACTGCAGTAATACTTCATCGCCACCTGAACAGCATTTTCAAGCCTAACACCAAATTTGTTTTCAGCAATGTTCACTTTCAGCTTTGATACCTTCTTCCCTTTTACTAACCTCAGATCAAGCAACTTCTGTTTTGTTTTTGAAGAAGAGGCTCTCCTCAAGCTGTGACTTGCATGTTTCATAACACGGGGAGGGGAAAACTGATTAACCACTTTAATGCTTTAATTCTATTCCCCTATGAGCCTCCACTTTCTGCCAGTTCCTTTTTCACTTCACCAAGCAGTCACCAGATCTGCACATGAATTGCACAACCCTATGACAAACTGACTTGGACAATAATAATTTTCTATCACCCCTGATCCTAAAAACCCCAGAGAAATAAATAAGAAAGGCAGGTCCTTAAACTACCCTTTCTGGTAGAGAACATTTTGCTCTTTCCACTGCACCCCCAAGAAGGGCTTCCATGCCATGGCAGTTGGGTTAGATTTTTAGTTAATACTAAAACCGAAAATCATTAATGTTCTCTGGATATTTTCCTCCTTTTTTTTTTTTTTTTTTCAGCTGAAGAACTGTAGGTTTTGTTCCAAAACATCATGTGCTACATAATTCCCAGGGATCCTGTTCACATTGTGTAGGTATTGCAAAAGAAGAGTTATGGCATATATACGCTAAGTCAGCAGTGACACAGCGTTGGTATCTCGCTGAGAAAAGATACCAAGTCTATAAAAACTTAAGATCAACATGAACTTTGAAATCTTCATTCTTCCAGGAGATCATACTTCCCCAAGTGTGCCCACTAATCCCTGTTTTTAAAATTAAAGCGCTTTACCAAACATGAACTTGGGGTCGAGGGTGTGGCGAAGGGGAATGCAGAGAATTCCCCCAGGTCAGGAAACCTGTGTTTGCTTATGTCATCGATGAAGGACTGGACAAAATCAACAGGTACAAGGGCAGCCTGGCCTTTTCCTGGGGGCTTCTCCGAAATTTTTTTAAGTACAGAGGCACCTCCCAGGTGTGACTGGCCCCGTTCACACACTGATCTTTACGCACCCACCTTGTACGGGGCGACGGACAGCGCAAACACCCCAGCTCGCACAAACCCAGCAGCTACGGCCGGGTTGCTTGGCTTTTGGCAGAGGAAAGGGGTTTTCCACAGGTCTCGTTCACACCCAAGACTACAGGACAATCTCTTTAGTGAGCTCCATGTTTTTATCTCTCACCCTAGGTTTTTTCAGCCCAAAGGGTTCCGAGACAGGCCTTAGAAAATGCAGTTTCCATGCAAACCGCTACTGTTGTACACATGGAATTGTCTGCAGGATCCTTTATAAGGGGTGGGGACAAGACTGGTACCAAATTCAGCCGTTGCTGCTCAAACACACCGTTAATTCCACGTGCGGTGCACGAGGACAGCAAGTCAAAGCCTCCGTCCCTCCTCTCCCACACACACCTGTCTCATTTTTAAAGCCCTCCATCATCCAGTCCTGGCAAAAACCTCCTTTGCCCATATTGCTCCCTTAACTTTCACCTCATGTCCCCCCTCCCCTTCCTCTCGCCACCTCCTCACCTGAACACCCCAATATATTTTTAAATGTATTGTCCTCAAGATGTTCTGAAGGGATTTTACCTTACTATATTCTTTTACCTATTTAAGCAGTAAAATATGAGAGCCCACTAGTACGCACTATTGGCCTGGCTTGTACCTCACCCCAGAGGGGTTAAAATTAATTCTTGTTTTATGCGGAAATCAGGCAGTAATTATTTTGTGAACACTGTAGTGGGAACTCCTGTAATTTAGTTCTATTTCACCAAAAGAGGGATGTGAACTGCCCCTACTTCTGAAAATGGTCAGGCATTTTTAACAAGCTTCTTTTGTTATAAAGAAGCATTTTTTAAAATGGGGGTTGAAATAACCCAACGTGACAATCAATCTCTTTTCAGGAGATTTTATTACGTAAAAAAAAACCAGCAAATCTCAACCCTTATTTTCCACTTCCTAGAAAATCCAGGCCTCTGAGCCCCTCAAAAAAAGCAAACAACACTGAAGACCTTGTATTAATGTCACAAAAAAGCAACGGCAGGAAAACAGAGCTTTCTAACTCCTCCTCCCTTCCTTTGCTCAAGTCGACCTACACAAACCTAATCTATTTTGGCCAAAACATTCATCAATAAGACATTGTAACTGCATAGGTCATGCAGTCTTTAACCCTTTCCTGGATTATTAAAGGAGCAAAAGCTTTATAAATCACAGAGAAAAATTTTCATGACTTCCCATTTTTCCAAGCAGCCATAAATCTTACCTTTGCTCCTCCCAGGGCCTTTTCTTCCATAAGGAATTCTGTTCACGGAAAGGATATACCCGTCCTCTGTCGTCACCTCGTACTCCTCACTCGGGTATCCCCTGAAGGTAATAATTTGACTCTGGAGGAAGAAAAGGAACCGCCTTGGAGTCAGAATGCCAGCCTCCTCCCTTCAGGAACACCCGCGGAGTACTCGGGGTTCCTTCCCAAGTTACTCGCGCCTCACTGACAGTGAGCAAGGGGACTGAAATGGTGAAAAGGAGATTACAGTAACAGGGCAAAACACCCAGACACAGATTTGGCAGAGAAACACCGAAAGTGCTGTCTGCTCTCCAGGAAAGCAGTGCCTTCCAGCAACAAGCGAGGACAGCAAAAAGCCACCGGTGCCACAGCAGAAGAGAAGGAAGGAAAAGCTCATCTCTCCTGAAGGGGAAGGCTTCTTTAAAACCATTTCAGATTTATATCCTAACTTCACGCCGAACTCTCCACTATACAGAGGACACAATGTTTAGGTGATGTGCTGAAACGAACCACGTACTCAGCAGCTTTCAGACCCCAAGGTCCCACTCTTCACCTGTGCGAGCTGCTGAGATTGTCACCTCGGCTCATAGTTCCATGGGCTACTTCTTACTCACCCTTCTCCTCAAACCTTATTCTGCTGCACAGCTTTTAGATGACTTCGCTAACAAGCCAAACAAGAAAATAATAATTAAAAAAACCCACACTTGTTTATACTATAATTTCATTAATAGGTTTATCTCTACTCTCCTACATCTTGGGCTTCATGTTATTTTCTATTGATATAACTCCACCAGGACAGAGAACCGGCTGTTTCATTGGTTTTATGACACCAACTGTGACTTGGTGTCATAAAATGAGAAAATGTTAGCAACGGAAGACAGGGTGGGAGTTCTACTCTCCAGCTGCTGGGCAAGGAAGAGAAGGAGCTTTTCATTAAACAATCTATTCCTTTTAAATATATCTTTAACCACCCACAGCAACATTAACATTCCACAATGATCTGAAGACTAAATTCCATTCAAATGCTATTAGCCTTAGACCAAATGACTACATTCAGCCCTCGAAATGATATTTAGAGGACACTGATGACTCGAGCGTTTATTTTCTTACAGACCTTAAGCATTTCCAGGGCGAAATACCTTCTGGCACATGTGAAAAACATGGCCCGGTTTGGATGAGGCAGAGGAAAGAGGAACTAATAGCGGTTACCGATAGCAAAGAGCTTCTGGGGTGGCTGTTGTGGCAGAAGGAGAATAAAGTTAAGCGAGTAAACGCCAAAGGGGAAGAAGCTCAGCTGCGGGTGGGAGGGAACCCGGCAGCATCCTCCGGCAGCCCAGGGGCGCTCCGGGAGTACCCTCTCTCCTAGCGGTTAGGAAGGAAGAGCCAAAAACAGCCACAAACAGCAAAAAAGCACCAGGTCTGGCTCAGAAAACACGCGAGGGAGATGAGCCGCCGGCACCAGGGGACGGAGAAGGAGCCGAGGGGAGGAGGAGCGGGCAGAGCCCGGAGCCTCCAGGGGCTCCCCCGGCGGCTGCGGGGGGCACCGGGCCGGGCCCGCGGATCCGGAGAGGGGCGGCCCGGGCCCCTCCGCTCCCCTCCTCACCCCGTTACGGCCCCGGTGACATCCCCGGGCACCTCTCCCTCCCTCCCCGCCGCGCCACTCACGATGTTCATGTTCGTTTCGGGGTCCACATTCCTCCTCCCGCCGGCGAAGGCGCCCGCACCGGCGCCGCTCAGCAGCAGCAGGAGGGCGGCCGCCACCAGGCCCCGCATCCTGGGCCCTGCGGGGAGGAGAGGCCGCGGCGGAGCCGAACCCCGGCTTAACGAGCCGCCTCCGCCGGCCGTGAGGGGGGCGGCCGCCCGGGCTGACAGGGCGAGGAAGGAGGCGGCCGCCGTCCTGTCAGCGGCGGGGAGGCAGCCGCGGGGCGCAGCCTGTGAGGGAAGGGAGCGCGGCCGGGGTGTGTCCCCGCGGCCCTTAGCGCTGGGGGCGGCCCGGCCGAGCCCCACCCGGCGGCGGGACGGACGGAGGGACGGACGGAGGGACGGACGGAGGGACGGACGGGCCCGCCCTCCCTGAGGGAGCCGCTGCCGCCGCCGCGCCGGGACAGCTCCGCTCGGCGGCGGGAGGAGGGCGCTGGGCCGGCGGCGCCCCTCAGACCATCCGGCGCGGCCTATCGGCGGCGGCGGCGGGGCCCGCCCGGCCCACCCCGGCCCGGGGGCGGTGGCCGCCCAGCCCCTTGTCGCCGGTTTCCCCCTCCCCTCCCCGGCCCCGCGGCGGGCCTTGGGCCGCCCGAGCCGGCGTGATTCAGCGATTCTCCGGTCGCGCCTCGTAGGGCCGCCCTGCCAGGGTGGGTTTTGTGTCCGGCCCCGGTCCCGCCGCCCGTCTGCGGGGAGCGGGCGAGGCCGGTCCCGCCACCGCCTCGGCCGGCAGCGGGAGCAGCCGCGGGGACGCCCGGCCCCGGGAAGGACGGGCCCGGTGCGGGGGCTGCCCTCCGCCCTGGGTATGGCCCACATACATCGCATCTGATAGCAACGCGCTTCAGTTCAGCAGGGTGGTCGTCAGAGCTGCCTGCAAACTAATTCTGTCTTCATAGAACCATGGAATAGTTTGGGTTGGAAGGGACCTTAAAGCCCCCCCAGTGCCACCCCCTGCCCTGGGCAGGGACACCTCCCACCAGACCAGGTTGCTCCAAGCCCCCTCCAACCTGGCCTTGAACCCCTCCAGGGATGGGGCAGCCACAGCTTCTCTGGGCAACCTGGGCCAGGCTCTCACCACCCTCACAGCAAAGAAGTTCTTCCCCACATCTCAGCTCCATCTCCCCTCTTTCAGTGTCAAACCCTTCCCCCTCCTCCTAGGGCTCCCCTCCCTGATCCAGAGTCCCTCCCCATCTCTCCTGGAACCCCTTGAGGGACTGGAAGGGGCTGGAAGGTCTCCCCAGAGCCTTCTCTTCTCCAGGCTGAACCCCCCCAACTCTCTCAGCCTGTCCTCACAGCAGAGGACAGGGGGAGAGCCTGTTTACAAAGGCCTGTAGTGACAGGACGAGGGGCAATGGCTTTAAGCTGGAGGGGAGCAGATTTAGATTGGAGATCAGGAGAAAGTTCTTTACTGTGAGGGTGGTGGAGCACTGGAACAGGTTGCCCAGGGAGGTGCTTGAGGCCCCATCCCTGGAGATATTCAAGGTGAGATTTGATGAAGCCCTGGGCAACCTGGTCTAGCTGGGGGTGTCCCTGCTGACTGCGGGGGGGTCGGACTAGATGGCCTTTGGAGGTCCCTTCTGGCCTGGACAATTCTATGATTCCAACAGCTCCATGTCCTTCTGATGTTGGGGACTCCAGAGCTGGGCACAGTAAGTCCATGCTCTGAGGTACCTAACTGGCACTGCCCTGCATGTCTAATTTCCCGGAGAAGCGTGCCTGTGGTCGGGGACGTGCGGCCCCGCTTGCGAAAACTCTGACCACATCCCATCCCATAATACAAATATTCACGCACCGAGTCCCAGGTCCATGGCAATATCCTCAGCAGAACACAGACACCTGATACAAGATACACAGTGGTCAAGGAGCGTGGCAAGAACAGAAACGTTTCTGTTTGTTTAGAAAGCGTTTACAGATTTTAATTGAAAAATCACTGGAGTTTTCACAGCACCCCCTTGTTTTGACACAGGGATACACCACTCCACGCAGGCGACACTGCGCCACCCTCTGCGCTCCTGGGTCCTGTTCTTTAGGGTTATTTGGTTTTAAAGAACTCGGGTAGCAAAAATATTGCTCAGTGATTCACTTGGGCTTTCTGTCAAATTAATTACAAGGTGCTCTTCCCCCCTGGAGGAAACCCCAAGTTATAAAATGCCGCTCCTGCTGCTGTCAGGCACAGCAATTCCAGGCTAAACCAGGCTAAACTGGAACCAGCACAAAATGGGATATTTAAAGTGGTGCTGTCATTTACTGTGGTACAGTCCATTTGCATTATTTTAATATTGAAAACTGCGTTTTGGGCAATTGTTTGGCTGGTCTGACAATACCAGGGGAGAATTCTTTGTCAGCAGGTGTCCATTTCAGCTCCAAGGAAAGGTACAGATGCAAGGTTTCTCCCTAAAATGTGTAGCTGCTTTTGAAGCCATTCCCTATTTCTGAACATGGCCAGGAGCAGAGACAAGATGAGAAACCCATAGGCACTTGTAGCATAATAAACATTATAAATATAAACATAAACATTAGCATTCACATCTATTTTGGCCTCACAGAAAGCTTTTAAATACATTTCCCTACAACTGCCTGCAACCTTTATTTTCCATAAAATGCAGGAATCTGTGTAGATACCATAATCCCTTTTCCTTCCCAACTCACCGCCTCTTTTCACTGCTTATCGGTGGTGTGTGCTTCTCCGAGCAGTAGCTGCATGAACCTTTATCTTCAGCTTTGAAATATCAGCTCAAAAAAAAAATTAGAAAAAAAAAAAAAGAAAAAAAAAACCAAACCCCAAAGTCCTTCCTACACTCTGAGTCTCCACTCCTCCCCCTAGAGATTACTCCTCTGGGCGCTGGGATGAGCAGCTCCAGGCAGCCCCCGGGAGGAAGATGGTGCTAATGGTGGTGGCCTCTTCTTCCTCTCCCCAGCATCCACTTTGGGTCATTTTTAAATGTTTGCTAATGCGCTTTTACACCTTTCCTTTTCCTCTCTGGTTTGCAGCTTCAGGTTACACCCGAATTTCCTACATTTAGTGCCATTTTCATGTGTCAGATACTATTTCTTTGCTCTCTTTGTTGCCTGTAAAATCAATTTTATCAAGCCAGGTCTGCATCCATTTTTGTTTGGTTTTTAAACTGATCATCAGTGACTGTTCATACCCACAGGCACCCCGGTACCCAGCCCGTGCCCTGTTTCCTGGCTGACGGGTGGCCCCGTGACACGGCGTTGCTGGCAGCAGCAGGCCATCAGCTCTGCACCGAGTTTGTGTGGCCTCAGGACCCCTCAGGACCCTCTGACCTGCCTGCGCCTTCGTTCTGCTTGGCAGGAGCCCGACGGTGGTTTCTCAAACTGACTGTCTCCATAGATTAGAAAAATACTCATTCTGATCTACATGTGATTTTGTAAATAGATTTGGACCACACCGAAAGGATGGACATTCCCATCACAATAACTATCACAATTCTCTTGTGATAGTTATGACTATCTTTGTTGTCAGATTTAGCAATACCCTTGGTATGTATCTCAAAAGAAAAAGGGCTAGGTTAGGCTCATATCAAGTATATGACAGTCAAAACAGTTTTTAGGAGGCTAAGTTATAGTGTAACTGCAACAAAAATAGGAATTAAACAATCCATTTTTCAAGAATTTTAAAAATTCTTGATAAAGCACTAAAAACACATTTCTTTTTAGGCTGGATAAAAATGTCCCTGTGTCCCCATTTCAGATGTTCATACCGTATCCTGTAATAAAGACATTCGGTGTATTAAACCCAAGAACTATCTGTGCAGAGTAAGCCCAGTAAGCAACAAACATTATACTTAATGAAAATTAAGTTTCCAAGTGTACTGTGAGTTCAAAATATCACAGAATCACAAAATTACAGAATGGCTCATGCAGGGCCATGCTTTTGAGCGTCTCCCAAGGCTGGAAAAATCTTGGCTGTTTTACTTTCGTTTATCCTTGCGGAATCCAACTGCAGTTTCACAGAGAAAACAGCAAGAGAGGGTTGTTCCTGGCAGGGTGAGACGCTCGCTGCTCTTCACACAACGCCACGGCGCGGCGAAACGCGGGGAAACGCTGGAACAACAGCAGGGCCCCCACGGTGCGGAGACGGGGGATGAAGGAGCACTAGGTGGATGACACAATATCAATACAACAGGAGCCTGAAGCACGGTGTGAAACCACACGAAGATTTTCAGCGGAGGCAGGAGGGGGAAATAACCCCTCCCTGGCCCGTGCACGATAACTGGGGCAGCCCAACATATTCTCCTTATCGTAGATGCCTCTGGATTCGAGCAGAGCAAAAGCTGGGAGCTCCTGGGAGGTGTTGCCACATCACAACAAACACAACACAACACAACAAACGTGTGGCACGGAGCCAGGCTGGGAAAAAAAAACGGCAAGTTTAGTGACGCAGAGGTTTCTATTCCCCTCCCGGCGGCTGCTCCGGCTGCTGCTGCAGATCGAGGCTCAGCTGAAGTTTCACTTTCTGGTTCCCGTTATGTTTCTCACAGATGACGTGAGAGCTGGAGCACATAAAAGCCCATCACAAGGGTGAGCAGCACTCCTTGGGCTTCCAAACTACCGTAAGCCAAGTGAGCTGGGAAGGGAAACCATGAGGTAAGAGCAACTCAGTCTCTGAAAGATGCTTTTTTGCGTTGTCATGGGAAAATAATGCTTATCATTTACATAAATTAAATTTATGCTTATGATGTAAATAATGCTTATTATTTACATGTTGTAAATGTATGCTTATAATGTAAATAAAGCTTATTGTTTACATAATGTGAATGTATTTACATAAAAGTCAATAATTAGGGACTTTGGGGATCCAAACAGCAGAAAATATTTTAGAGGACGTTTGCTAAGAGAATCAAAATAAAATACAGGTACTATTGAATATTGTACTGTTGTTGCTTCTCCGACAAGGGCCAGTCTCTGTGAGCAGAGGTGACAGTCTGCATCACAAATCTGGTTCTGTGACATTCATGAATATTCATTTTCCACAAATGTCTTTTCCTCTCCGCTGTTGCCGTGGTTCTCAGCCGAGGCAATAAAAAAACCACCCACATTTCATTTTGAATTGAAGGGACCACTGAAACGTCCCAAGCTATTCCTGTAGAGTTGGGAGCCAGATTCTGTTCTGTGATACTCACCTGCAGCCAAAGGTTTCTAATAAATAGTGATAGTAACAGGCACTTGCTCTCGCTTCCCCTTCATCCCAGAAGAAATGTAGTTACCTCAGATACAGCTTTCTAATGGGGAACTGCTGTTAATACCATCCAAAACACCAGTTGGGCAGAGGAGATTACTTGAGAAAGGCAAAGAATTCTGTACGACAAACTTATGCATTAACACCACTTCTAAATACCATTTTTGCCTGACCTTCCTCCAGTGCCTCTGTGGCAGATGGTTTGGGTGGAAATGTGTACTCTGTCGCTTTCCCCACTGCCCCAGAGCCTGTCAGAGCTGCTTCCTCATTCCTCCTTGATTTGCCTCCTCATCGTTTTCTGGTCATTCCACTCACTCTTCTTTTTATTACCCAAAGGACACCTCCTTTTGTACAGGGTTGTGCAGCTGAGCGTGGTACCAGAAGGACTGTTAGACCCTCGGGGTTTTACAGGAGGGAGAGCAGAGGAGTCTTTCTAACAAAGAAGGGTTTGACTGAGAAGCCTCAGTTATAAAGTCGTGTAAAATTCCTCCTTTAAGGGAGAGCTCAATACGGACTGAAGTGTTCTGTCCCCTGCGTTGTAAAGGTTTGTCCTTGAGAGTTTGTGTGCTAAAAGCTGCTCTGCAGACCCACACCGGGGCACAGGCAGGAGGGGGAGTCCAAATGCCACCCTGCCCTGGCTGCTCCCAGCCCGTCCCCAGAGCCATCGCCCTGTCCCTAGGACCATCGCCCCGTCCCCAGAGCCATCACCCTGTCCCCAGGCACATGGAGGAGCTCGGAAGCTTGAGGGCAGGCTCAGGGACACCAAGCCCCAACCCGGCCCTCCCAGGGGACCCCTCAGCCCCACGGGGATAGGGATCCCTGCCTAGGGATACGGGACACCTTACGGGATGCAGGGAAAAGCATTTGGGGATGGCAGGAGACATTATGGGATGTCTGGGGAGGGGAGCAACGGCAGGGAAACGAGGGATACATTAGTATAATCATAAAAAAGGCACCATGATCTATCGAACAAGGATTTACAAACACAGGAAATGCAAAATGAAACTTATAATCAAAACCATAAAATAGAACAAGGATTTACAAACACAGGAAATGCAAAATGAAACTTATAATCAAAACCATAAAATACTCAGAGACGTGGGAAAGGCGCTATGTCACTGATCTGTTTTCTGGGGGGAGCTTTGTTATTCAGTTACCTCTGTTGGGTAGGCTTCAGCGGTTCTACTCAGCAGAGTAGAAAGTAGGTTCCTGAGCCCCAGAGGAACTTGGCCCCAGAGACCCACCCTCTCCTTTGACACTGCTGCTGTGTGAATGCTGCCCTCACACACCGGCGAGGAGAGTTACCAGAATAACTATTCAGCTCCTCAGACCAATGGCTTCCCACAAGAGCTTTGGCTTTTGAAATACTGTTGACTGGTGGCACCAGGTGAGGTATTGCCTTCTCTTGAAGCCTGGTTTAAAAACAAGAGTAGCAAAAGGCCAAGGGAGTATAAGTGAGCATAAGTATGTTTTTCTTTGATTTCTTATAGTACCATTTCCATGAACTCCTTGAAGAGCTCCTTGCTGAAGCTAGAATGTCATTTCACATGGACTTTGCTGAAGCAGGATGTGGATCTCCATCACCTAGAAGAAACAACAGGTGATCAGACCGAGTTCTTCACAGAATCCAACATCACAAATTATAATCTACTCTCCTATGTATGCCACCTGAAGGATTCAAATGAGGAAGCCCTGAGAAATCTCAAAAAAGCTGAAGAAGCAGCTCAAAAAAATCCTCCAGATGAAATGGACTGGAGAATTCTTGTTACCTGGGGGAACTACGCCTGGATCTATTACCACATGAAGAGATATGAAGAAGCTCAGGCTTATGTCAGCAAAGTGGAAAACAGCTGCAAAAAGCTTTCAAGTGCTGCTCAAGGGAAGATTCAGCTTCCAGAGATCTGGGCTGAACAAGGATGGGCATTGTTAAAGTTTGGGGAAAAATACTATCCGAGAGCAAAGGATTGCTTTGAAACTGCTCTGAGGCAAGAACCCGATAACCCCCGATTTAACGCCGGCTATGCAATAGTCATGTATCGTTTGGAAGTTTTCTCTTACAGACGATGCGAAGATATAAGCCCAGCCCTGCAGCCCCTGAAGCGTGCAATGGAACTGAATCCAAAGAACACTTTCATCATGGTATTACTTGGGTTAAAACTTCAGGAGCTGAAGAAAGTGGAGGAAGGGGAGAGGTACATTGAAGAAGCGATGCAGATAAACCCAGACCTTCCTTACGTCCAGCGATATGCTGCTAAATTTTACAGAAGGAAAGGAGAAATGGACAAAGCACTGGAGATTTTGAAAAAGGCCCTAGCAGTGATCCCAAAATCTGCCTTTTTGCATCACCAAATGGGACTCTGCTACTCAGGAAAGCTGATGCAGTTGAAAAAGTCTACAAAATATCCACCGCAAGAGCAAGTGAAGGAACTCATCCGACTTGCCATTTTTCATATTAAAATAGCAATCGATGAAAAGACAAATTTTTTTTCTGCCCATATGGACCTAGCAAACATGTATGCACAAGGAAACAGGTATGAAGAAGCAGAAGAGACATTTCAGAAAGCGCTTCGTATAACTATTCTATCCTATGATGACAAACAAGCATACTACTACCATTATGGCAATTTTCAGCGTTTTCAGAAGAAATCAGAGTCTGAAGCCATTAGGTATTACCTAGAAGGGCTGAAAATTGAAAAAGAGTCTCGTGGAAGATATATGTGCAGAAATGCTCTGATGAAAATGTTGGAATGGAGAATTCAGAGGGGGTTAGCAGACGCAACAGATTTTGGTACACTTGGGCTCGTTCATAATCTAAGCGGTGAGAAACATAAAGCCATTGAGTGCTACGAGGAAGCCCTTGCTCTGTGTCCCAACAATGAAGAATATCTGAGTGCATTATGTGAGCTGCGACTTTCCATCTCAAGCTAGAGCTCCCAAAGATCCTTCACACTGAAAAAAAAGTGATCTGAAGAACACAGAGCTTCTAATGAAATCAAAAAATCAAATCAAATCAGATCTAAATCACATATTACCTTTCTCCAAGAAAAAGATACAGGCGTCATGTTGTAGTATTTCACCTATCCACTTGGAAGGCACACTTATACATAAATGGAATTTCTGATGCTCCGTCAATTGTTTTTAAAAATGTATTTTTTGGTGTTATTTAGAAGATGCTTTGATTAAGCCTAGTTCAGTTTACTGCCTTGTGTATTGTTTAACTATGAAAAATAAGCACTGTTTGGCTAGTTCACTGGAAAGCTTCCAAAATGGATATTAAAGAGCATTGCATCCATTGAGTGTTGCTTCTGGTGTCTCTCTGCTGAGCAATCCTGATGTTAACAGATGAAAGAAAGGGAAATGGCCATTTGAAAAAGTAGCGGGGATAAAGTTTTGGCACGATATGAAAGGGTAGCCCCATCTATTTCCCCTGAACTCTCAGTAAAGCTGGCTTCAGAGGTGTTGCAGCAAAGAATTAAACTTGAGCACAAACCGACATCCGTCTAATTTACCCAAACCCACCCTCTCAGGAACAGAGAGAAGGGGTGGAGGAGGTGATGGTCTTCAGTTGTCCAACTAGAAGTCAGTATTCTTTACAATAGGCTGGGCTAATTCCATAGCGTTGTACCTTGGTATCGTGGTGCTTGGGGAAAACTAATACTGTGCTTCCAATACCCTTCAAGCCTGAGCCAGGAGCGTCAAATGAGCCAACTGGTGACAGAGCCCATCAGGAGGGATGTGCACTTTGGCTTCCTGGAGCATTCCTGTCCCCACAACAGCAGTCCCACCTACAGACAGGATGACAGGCCTAAAGGAGTGTATAATACAGATGCCCCATCATGAAACGTCAAGAAACCTCTCCCCTGCCAGCTCTCCCTCAAAGAATCTTTCATAACGCAAGCAAAAGGATCAGGAGCATGTCACACAACCCCACCTTCTGCCTAAGAAAGGGCTGGGGCAAAATCCATCCAGCTTTGCTTTTACAAAGGTGGCCCCTACACAGGGAAAGAGTGGGGAGGGAGGAGAACGGGAAGGACTGGGAGCAGGACTAACACTCCACTCCTGAAAGCTGGTGGGAACAACGGCAGGGTTGATGTCAGGAAGCTGTGGTGGCACATCCAGCCTCCCCTCCACACCCTGACCCCAGAGCCTCTCCTGCCCCTCTCCTGGAACGGGAGAAATCAGGAGTAAAGTATTCTGAGAAAAATGCAAGCCTGAACTTTTAAGAAGAGTCAAAGTGGCTCAATCTTCTCCACAGCAAAGAAATTCCTCTCCTCTGCTCTGAGGACAGGATGAGAAAGTTAGCGTAGTTCAGCCTGGAGAAGAGAAGGCTCCTGGGAGACCTTCGAGCCCCTTCCAGTTCCTAAAAGGGCTGCAGAAAAGCTGGGGAGGGACTCTTGATGAGGGAGGGGAGCCATAGGATGAGGGGGAAGAGTTTTACACTGAAAAAGGGGAGATGGAGATGAGATCTGGGGAAGAAATTCTTTGCTGTGGAGGTGGTGAGACACTGGCCCAGGTTGCCCAGAGAAGCTGTGGCTGCCCCATCCCTGGAGGGGTTCAAGGCCAGGTTGGAGGGGGCTTGGAGCAACCTGGTGTGGTGGGAGGTGTCCCTGCCCAGGGCAGGGGGTGGCACTTGGGGGGGCTTTCAGTCCCTTACAACCCAAACCATTTTGTGATTCTATGAAATTCACCATGAGGTGTAAACATGGGAGAAATCTATTTATTGTGCTTTACCTTCTTGGGGCTGTGGGGGATTGCTCTGCCCACAGCACTTCCCAGGGATGCTGTCTGCAATCACTGCCTTCCACTTCTTGCCTTGGGTCTTATAAATGGGGAGAAATGTTCTTTCCCACAGGGTGGTGCTGCTGCATTGCCTGGCGACACTGGGAAAAGGCTGAGCTTGAGCCTGGGGAAGCTGAAAAAAACCCCCAAACCACGCATTTTGGGACAAACCCAGAACGAGACAGAAGGTGAACACCTCTCATTCACACCCAGGTCCGAACACACCCCTGGGGCCTGCGCTAGTGGCCCAGGGGGAAAAAAAAAATAGTCACTTAGCAGAAGGTATTGTTTTTTGAGGCAATCCCAGCTAAGGACGTCGTTGTGCTGACCATGAAGCACTGCTGCAGCTTCAGTCAAACCCCCTCTTCCTCCTCACATACATTCCTAACACTTTAGAAAGCAAACAAGGAATTGTTGTGGCAACAACATATTCAAACATATTCACCATACAGCAGCACACACAACCTTTGTTTTTCAGGTGATAAATCATCATCCAATTTGGCAGAAACATTTCATGCTCAACGTTTTCTCTCTTTTTTCTGAAAACAGGATTATTTTTCAGCAGAAGGTACTTGATTTTTCAAATGCTGTTTTCACATAGTTTTTTAAGGTATAATTTATTAAATGTCCCAAAACTAATTTGATAAAACTCACTAGAACGTAAACGATTTCAAAAGAATGATGATTTCCTCATTTCCAACCTCGTGCAGTGGAAACAGATGGGGTAAATTCAGCAGTTGTAAAGGGTTTTACTTACTAACCAGGAACTCCCCTTCACTGCACAGGATGGAGTATTATCGCCGGCAGGATTCATCCGAGACAGGATCCCTCTGTTTCTGCCTCGGACAGATGTTTCCCTGGCCAAGTCTGACCCTGCTGTCCCAGGAAGCCGGATGGGCTCAGGGGTGCAGTAGCTGCATCCCAGCTTGTATCCATCCATCACGGCACCGTGCCACGCCAGGAGACACCCTCTGCGGAGAACAGCCTGAATATTACCATCTCTGAAAAAGATACAATAAAAATTTGCAGATAGAATAAATCATTTTTTAAAAATAGTATAATCCAGAGTCTTCTATAGTGTGCCACCTGAAGCACTTCATGTGGTGGGATGAAGACGAGCGGTTCCGTTTGTGGACCCAGGGTTGGGAGTTTGGCACGAGGCTTCGCAAACCTTGGGTTGTATTCACTTTTCTTCCACTGGCACATCTGCTTCCTTCCTTCTCTGCCTCTTGCTGGGGAGATTCACGACAGGGCTGACACTTCCCGGTGTGTTTTACACACAGAGAGCAGCATTCTGATATATCAGCTGAAAGTATCATTCTGGCTTTTGCCCACTGGCTTAATTCAGAGCAGAAACAGTGTTAGAAAACCCTGAAATAATTCTATCATCTCCTACAAAAGAGCCATGTATAAAACCAGCTGAATTTTTTCTGCTGAATTAGATATTTAAAACAAGAAATACGGCCTTGATTAAAAGTTAAGCTCAAAACAGAAAAGCTTATGAAAAAAATAGCTTGAAATAAAAAAAAAAAATCCAAAAAATGCTAATAATTTATTACACAGTATTATTTACTAAGATAAAAATTTAGTATTATTCCAACAGACTTGCATAATATGCAGCTATGGCAGGAACAACAGCTGACACATCATGATGTGATTAGAAAAGTAATTAAATTTTTGTAAAGTAAATGACAGCAATAGCTTACAACTTGTTGAAATAGCTTATCTTCTCTGTAGAGCACACCATTCTCTACTCTTTGATATAAACTTTTGCATTAGGATCTAAAACAACATCTTCTTCACCACTAATTAATAAAGCCACCTTTTTTTTTTTTCATCCCAAAGTGTACATTTTTCCTAACTTATTAAGAAATACTCATGGATGACTTTTGTCTTTTTTTAATGAACACCTGTTAAAATCAGAATCAGGGCCCAGGACTCAATGGCCACATGGAGCAGAAAAAAGGTTATACCACTAGTTTTAAGCAGTTTTTGTGCTCCCACCTCTTAATCTCCCATAAATCACGCTCCTGGCTCTGACTACCCTTCTGAAGCAGGACAGCGAGAAACGCTTCGTTTGAGCACAGACAACTGAAGTCAAACAATTTTAATCTGTTATATCTGAAATACGCATGAATAATAGAACTACTCGATACACATCCTATCCAGATATATAAAAAAAAAATCTTATACTCCTATGGCTGTGCTCTTGATCTAAATAAAATTTGTGACTATCAGTCCGTTTCGCTTTCCCTTCTGAGGCGGGTCAGGACACCACGAGCGGCCACCGGATGCACGGCAGGTGATTAACAAAACTACCAGTTCAGCATTGATAAAGATTATTTGGACTCTGATCCATTTGCTAGTAACCAGAACGCAACTTTACTCAGCATCAAATCACAGAAATGATTTGCATTTCAGAATGTGAAGTCCCTCCGTCGATGGCTTTGGAAATGTAGAAACAGCCCATTATTTATTAGCTCATCACATCAGTAATTTACCCCATGAGGTCTGTGGCTCTGGTTGAGCACCCAGAGCATATTTCTCACACAATTTGTAGGAAACCATCGGGAAATCACAGCCCTTGGGCCAAGTGACCCCATCAGCCCTTCAGATGGCACAAAGACGTAATTTGCACCACCTGAAGACACATCTCCTGGGTGCAAGCAGAGACAGACTCGCTGCTGAAATATGCAGAAACAACTTGGTCTCCATCTGCTTGCCCAGACTCTAAATTTCTTCAAAAGCTGCTGGTTTTACAGGAGGAAGAGGCTGTGTGTTTGGAAACAACCGAGCCTCTCCCCTGGTCTCCTGGGCTGCCTTTGGGCTTCTTCCAGCTACTGCAGCTAAGCCAGGTCTGTCTGTCAGCACGCCTCGTCCCCTGGCACAGATTTCTATCTATCTCTTCAGAGAGCAGACAAGCCACAGCACCTCTTCCGCCCTCCCAGTGATCAGCTGGAGGACCATACCTGCAATGCCAATGTTTAGAAATTCAAGCTTTAAAGAAAAAAACAAAACACCCCAATAAGCAGCAGCCACCTCAAAATTTTGCTGTAGCTGTTTCGGGAAAGTAGGTCTAAAACCATATTTGAAATTAAATTGCAACTTATGTACAAAATTCAGGCACACTGTAAAAATTAAAGCTGTTTCAGAGACACTTTCAGCATAAATCACAATTTCCTGCCAGATTTTCTAAAAAAAATAAAATAACGGCTTTGGCATTTGAAAGAGTTATTTGCAAAGCATTTAATGCTGACGGATAGATGAGAAGGTTTTTTTGGCGGTTTGTGTGATTAGTCCATTGAAACATAATAGACTGGAACACCAGAAAGCTTATTTCATTAAAACTGTTTTTGAAATAATTTAAAGTTTATTGTTCAGCTTTGGTGATCAATTACTTCATCGATTTCTTTGGATTATAGCCAATTATAATCTTCGAGATTGCCTGTGGGGTCAACACACTGCATTTCAAATAAATCTGTGAACGTTTGTATCTAGGAACTCTCTTTTGTTTCCAGCCCAGCTTTCTCCTGTCACTGCATTAACCTGATCTGACTGTTGCTGTGTGTGGATTTTAGCCAAATAAAGCACGACGGAAGAATCTAATTGTGAGACGCCTTGTTTCACAGGAGCAGTATCGTCCGCAGCGTTACACAGCGGAGCCACCGCCGTCTCGGTCGCAACTGGATCCAGACAGGACTTGTCACTTGTCATCTGTTGCCGTAGCTCTTTGTACCTGCGGCCAAAAACTCAACATCCTTTTGGTCTAGCTCCGCCGTGACAGAATAAGCTATGGCTCCGTTGGTCCAGATGTGCGCTTTGGGGCCAGCATCACTGGTGAGCGGCCGCAAATGCGTTCTTTTGATTTTCTTTGCTAGTCTCGCAAAGCACAGTAGGGTTGAACTAAATATCATGGAGAATCCACACAGGAGGAACGATGCGGTATAGCTGCCAGTCGTGTCCACCAGCCAACCTGCAGCAAAGCAAATCGTGGGGTTTTAAAGGCCCATCAAAATTCTGATAATTCACAAATCCTGCGATCAACCAGGGTTTTATACACTTCTGGAGTTATCCCATATAAATACAAGTAAACAATATGGGTCTACACCCCGTCACTACATTGTTACCTCCTGGGGCAGGGAGGGATTTGTCTTCAGAAGGCAGATAAGATTCTTACGGGTTTTTGTTTCGAGGTTAAACCCATGAAAAAAGGCGCAGCCGTCATCACAACACTAAATAAACATCTTTTAACTGCCTGGATTTAACAGGCAGCCTTTAGACATCCTTAGAGAGCCCTGGGATTAAATATTGTGTGCACAAGCTCCTGGTCCAGAACCATCCAGTGAGCTATGCCCTAGGCTCATGCATCACTTAAAATAATTCGGTTTTGCTATGGAAAATTACATTAACACCTTCAGAAGCAGAGATTAATTGGGAATTGATATGAACAGCAGACAAATGCAAGACATGGCTGTTTGAAAAACAGATCTCTGTTCTTCCACAATATTCAAAACTCTGTCAAGTTTTCTAAAGAATAATAGAGGCACAGCTCTCATCCTTACGTCACTGTAATCAAACTGATGGAGGAAATCCTGGTTAGATATTACAGCGATGAGCCCGTGACCAAACAGTAGTGAAGCTGACTCCTCCACCTCTTCAAAGCAGTCTGGAGATGAAAAGATCAAGCCCTCCGCACAAAAAAAAACCCACCTTGGAATGAAACTCTTTTTAGGTTACATTTTCAAGATCATGTAATTTCACAGTGAAATCTTGTGTTCCTTCTACTTGCACAATTTCTGAGCTACGTGAAGTGCTGATGTAACAGCTCTTAGAAGCCCCATTCCGTACTGGTTTGTTTTTTAAATTTCAGCTTGCTCTGTATGTAGAAATCATCCCAACAAGACAGGGCTTTAGTGGGACCTAGAACCTTCAGAAGGTCTGGGTGTGCTATTTCTCCACCCAGGGGCTCCCTCCACATTCAGTGTGTGTTTGCTGTCCTTCCTCTCCTTCTACATCAAACCAACAGGTAACTCTGAAGTAGCCATAAGATTACAGGGAAGTCATTTGTCAACTGACCTGCAACAGGCGGGCTCACTAGGTACGGTATGGCATGAAGAAAATACACAACGCCCAGCGCCGATGACAGGGAAGAAGTTCCCACGACGTCTGCCGTCACGACGGGGATCAGCGTTACGTAGGCTCCATCGAAGTAGCCAAAGGTAAATGAGAAAGGCACAAGCAAGGGGAAGTTGTGGAGAACTGGCAGGAAGAGACAACAGAGGCCATCCATTCCCACGGCAAAGAGGTAGCAGAAGTGCCGATGCTTCTTCAGACACCTGCAAATTCCAAACCAGAAAAGAAGATGATGGCTGTGCACGGCATCTCAGTTTCTGTGCACTTCAGTCCCTGGCTCTTTTATATAGCTCAAATCCAAGTCAATTTTCATACACAGCCTTCAAGATGAAAAGCTCAACACTGACGAGCCCTGGGTGGGGAAAGCTGCCCACCTACAGCTGCAGAAACATCTGGGAAGTAGCAGCCTGTGTTGCCCACAGAGCTCTTTGGGCTGCCCTTCGTGAGGGGAGCCGCTCCACTGCCAGGGTTTCACAGCCTTCTAAAGCTTCGGTGTTCAAAGCAGCATTCCACCCGGCTTTATACTCCAGCATTATGCAAAAAATATTACAGTATACCTCTCTTAGCTGTCACCCTTCACATCTGCCCTTAAAACACTGGAGCTACCGGGAGCTGAGTGAAATGGCAATTTCCTTTCTCCCTCCCCCACAAAACCAACATTTGATTTTTCACACAAACTGAATAAGCACAAAGGATGCGTCCTTTAGAATCAGAACCCTTCTTAATTTAGCCGGTCTCTACCGATGCTATGGGTGCTGTACACAGATGTTTGGAGTGAGCTGAGCTAACAAAGCATGGTGAGTTCTTACATACAGGAAAATGTATAACAATTTTAGCTCTGAGTATATTCCTGACAGGGCTGGGCCAGACCCTTCACTGTTTTCCATACCTTCTGTGCCTCCCAGCAGCACTAAGGAGATGGGAAGGCAGAGAAAGTAGAGCGAGATCCTCTAGAAAACAGGTACAGAGACTCACACGCAAAGAGCCTCAGGCAGAGGGTTACATTTCCACTTTGCACAAACACACCATTTCTTCAGAAAAAAAAGAAACTGAACCAGCAGAATTGAACAAACTCAAAAAGGACAAAAACATTAAAGAGCAAGCATTTCTGAAAGTTAGAAAGTGTGATGGTTTGTTGGGGGTGGTTTTGTTGTTGCTTTTGTTTTTTTTAATGTTACACATGCTACACAGAAAGCCCATAATGTTAACTTTTAGGTGTGTTCCACCTCACTTGCATCCAGCCTCTCACCAGCCAAAGCTTACACTCGCTTAGCCGTAAGCTGTTACCTTCTATCCGTTAGCCATCCGAAGGTGACGTTACCAATGATGTCGATGACTCCCAGGATGGACATGAGGAAGGCAGCCTGGTGGTGGCTCACTCCAACGCTCAGAGCGTAAGGCACTAAGTAGACAAAAAGAGGGCTACAGCCATATGCCATAAATAAAACCGACACTGCCAGCACCATAAAGCCTGGCATCAGTAAAAAGTCATATTCCTTCCACGAACAGTAGCATAAACATTGATGAGACCACGCTTTGATTAAAGGTGAGCAGACGGACACTCGTTTCAAGTCTCGTTTCTGTGCTTTGGGGACATAATCCTGTTCAAGAAACTCGGGAGCAGTTTTACGGTCCTCCTTCAGAGCGATGGGTCGCATCAAGGCACCGCAGACACAGAGGTTTAAAACAAAACCTCCCAGGATGAGTAAAGCTCCGCGCCAGGAAAACTGCTCGATCAAGAGCTGGACCACGGGGGCAAGAATGAAGGTGCCGATCCCGCTTCCTGACATGGCTATTCCATAGGCCAGCGCTTTCCTTTTGTTGAAATATTTGCCCACCATCGCGATGGCCGGAGAATAACAAAGTGCAAACCCAAGCCCTGGAAGAGAAAGCACAGCGCAGAGGGCTTAATACCAAGCACGACGCGCGGAAGACATTAAATTAAGCCCCATAACCTACTTTCATTAGCACAAACAAATGATGCTGTATCGGGCAGCCCCATCACAGTGTGAAGAGAACCAGGATGACTCCTTCCCTCCACCAGCAGGGTCACTGATTTGACAAACCTGACGGATCACAATTAATCCACAATAACAAGGCTCAGAAAGAAGTGAAGGGGTGTGCTTAATAACAAGAGCGATAGATAAACATCAGAGAGATGGCGTGTTAGCCTCTCCCGGATGCAAGACGAGGTCTCGCCCCAGGGTCTGTGCAGATGCTGGCACTGGGCACGCAGTTCTGAGGAGGCACCACTTTGTGTTTCGGTCTGCTGCAATCCTGAACATTAATTTTCAGGTTCTCTGAAACACAGCACAAAGAGTCTGTCTCTGTTACTAATATTCTACAATAAAACCTTTTTATTCAGCTAAAGAAACTCCACACAGCAGCTGCTTGGAGTCCTGACCATTTTAAATCCCTGTCTGCAAGTAAAGAGGGGGGGAAAAGCCTCAGAAAACGAAGCCATGTCCTATTTAGTAAACAACTAAGATCCATCTCTTTGACTGGGAAAAATTGTGGTCTGTGCTGTAGAACCAGAAAGCAAATTTTCATCACCAAATGCTTGCCCTAACACTAACATATTTCTGAATCAGACGCAGAAATGAGTTCCTGACTAGGTTTTTGGAGCATGTCCTACATTGAGGGTAAAACAGTCCCCACAGCCTGTGGCAGAACTTGCCAACAGAGGAGATAATCATCCGGTGCCATAACCAGCTTGCCACCTCCTCCTCAAAGGCTGCACTGTGTCAGGCGGGCACTAAGCCTGCCAGGACGGGATAAGTGGATTAGAGGGACTCCGGGAGTCCGGCACCTCTCAGGAGGCCAGGGGAGGAGCTGGGGTTGGACCCGTGTAGGCAGCAGAGCTGGGGGAGCAGCCCTGAGCTAGGCATCAGAGCTTGGGAGCTGTGAAAATCATGCTCTGTTTGGGGTACACATCACTTATTTTTTTAGGGAGTTGGTAGAGGGAAAATAGGTCCCCAGAAAAGCCAATAAATGTCCTGTGAAAAGTGGAAATGAAAAGCTTGGGGCTGAAAGCATTTCCATGCCTCTTAGAAGGAGCTCTGCTCCTTACTGCCACTCCCCCAGCTCACCTCTGCTTCGCTCCTCACAGTTTCGAGTCCTGCAGCTTTTATGGATTTAGACATTCTCCAGTTGTTCTCCCACCTCCTCTCTGGGCTGGGGGACCACCTGGAGCCCTTGCCAACAGTTCACCTTGCCATTAATCAAGCCCCACAGACTAGAAGTTCAGTGCTTCAAGTTCACCAACTCCAGGTACAAAGAGCTCTTCCACCTCAGTATTCCCAGCGGCTCTCGCTAAGGAAGCCTCGGTGGCATTAGCATGGTATGTGGCACAGTCCCCCAAGTTACAAGGAGCCTTTTTATTTGTAATGAACACATTTGTCAAAGATTAACATTGTAATACAGGAGTGACATGCACTACAATAAGGATTTTATTATTTAAAAAAAAAAACAAACCACCAAGTAAGCTGTTGGCAGCATGTGAACGGCAGTAATTCCACCAACTTGTTACTAAACAGCAGGGGACCAAGCACAAGAGCTTATGTCACCGTGGCTACCAGGTCAGCAGTAATGAGGAAGGAATGTCAGTGTGACCACGGGCACCTCTCAGGTTCCTCTGGGCACACCAAGCAGCGGGAGATAGGACAGAGCAGAGAGAGTTGTTACCACCGTATCCAAACGCTACAGCAACGCTGCCAACCAGCAATTTGTTTGCTTTTCAGATGGAATGTAATGCAGACAGAAATAAGGTGCACGGCTGAGGTGCCAGGTATTCACCCCCTGCTCCTCTCCCCACTCACTCTTATGTTTGCATTTAAACTTTTTTATTTTAATACACAAATATTTTGGGGCAGCCTAGAACTCCTACCATCACAAACTCCTCCCAAATCACTGGCAAAAAAAGGAAACCTTTTCGTGTGTCACCTACAACAGAAGTCAATGACCTCCCAGCATTTCACTTCACAAAACCTCCCAGGTTTTCCATAGTCCAGTGCCTAAGAGCAGTTGAAGAGCTGCTTTTGCAGCATGTTGCGTTTGGGCTGTGGGAGACCCACCGAGGGCTGAAACCCTCAGAGGGACAGCCAAAGCCTCTCTTTTAAAATGAGGGGAATAGAGTGTCTCTACCAACCAATCCGACATGAAGGAGATCACTCCTCCTGAAAGGGAGGACCATCATATTTAACATTCCCATGTTGCTTTGGTGGCAGGAGCAAAGGGGACAAACGCCTCCTACCTGTAAGGACTCCTAACGATAAGTAGAGATGCTCCAGGCTGGTGGCGAATGAGCTCAAAATTAGTCCAGCAGATGCAAGCAGCCCTCCCAGCATGATACCAACTTGGCAGGATACATGATTACTGATTAAACTCCCGAGCGGGGCTTCAAAGAAACAAATAAAGCTGGTAGTTAATGGCAGGTCCTCACACACAGGGCATTGCAACGGTCATCAAGGAAGAGGCAGCAGGTGAGCAGGAGAACATGGTGATCACAGCTACACAGAGTGGTCTTCCAACATCCCCCCCATCACAATGGTGTGAGCACCAAAACAACTTCTAACAATAATTTTCCTGAAAGTCAGGACAAAACTGAAATTTACAGTCACTTTCTCAGCAGCCTTTTTAGTAGGTCAAAGTCATTACAGGACACGGTGACTCTGCAGTTTTTGGGGTCAGGAGAGGCCACAGCAAGAACCCACACTGTTCATTACCCCACACTTAGAACACCGAGAGCGTCCCCCACCTGGAATTTGCACTTCAGCCCTCGGTAACTTCAGGTGTCCTTCCTCACTCCTCCCCGGCCTCGTGGACTCTGCGTCAGACCCAAACAGGAGAGGTCCCACGTCTTTTGGACCCTCTCCAGAGCCCCGACCCCTTTCCTGCACTTCTCTCACATCAAGGGCTCCCAGACCATGCCTCTCTCATGGGATGTCATCACCAGCCCCCTCCCTCTCCGCTACCCACAGTGCCAGGGCAAGGTTTCCTCATTTCTCTTTTTTGTCCCCAATATATAACCTGCCTGGCAGAGGAGAGCAGCTGTGTCTCATTCCAGCTGTGCCCCTGTGCCTTCACAGCAATTCTCAAGGATTAACCCTCTCCCAAAATAATCAGGGCATGGATGTTCACCTAGCTGTGCAGTTTTAAAGTAACCCAGGAGAAATTGGGTACAACTGCTATATTGATGCATGTCATTTTTAGTAATGCTGAACTTTCTTTTAAGGGAAAAGGCTATTTGTAAACATGCAAGTTTGCTAAAAGGAGGACAACTGTGATGAGCTGAAGGCAAGATGTACGTCCTGTGCTAAGTCTCAAATATGATTCCAATCAAAAGGCAAGAGAAACGAGTGCTCAGTTAGTAGCTCTCAAACACAATTTGTCCCACTAGACCTCGACAAAAGTACATTTCTGAAAACTTAGATCATTTGACAACACGAAGTTCTGCTGCTTTTCCACAGTCTGAAGACACTCCCTTCCTGCACAACCACGCTGGGGGAAGCAGCTTGGATATACCCTACCCCAGAGAGCCCACGGTATCTCTCCTCCCCAGCTGACTCCACCAACTTGTGAACACGCTAAAACCAGATGGAGCTGAAGAAAAAGCAGCTGCATTAGTCTTAAAAAGGGTAATACACACCACAGAGCATCGTAGCACAGTCAACGATGGAGTGGATCCAAGCTGTTCTGGCATAGTCCTGCCCAAAGTATGCCTGGAACTCCACAAAAAAAATGGAGATGCACCTAGGAAAGAAAACATGAACACCACCCTGTTGAAGGTGGGATATTTGCCTCACAGAAAATGCCGATATAAAATTCAGGTATAAAGAGTACCCACTTGAAGGTCCTCTCTAGCTCCCAGGAAAATCAAACCCGTGGCTTGCCCAAATCCCACCAAGATGGAGAAAATTTCTATGAAACAGTTTCTGAGAAAAAGTTTCTGTGGGATATTGGAAGTGAAGAGCCACCTCAATGCATGAGGGACAAGACCCGAAATGGTTTGTGCAAGCAGAATAATTCCAACAGTACTCTGTGTAAGGCACCTAGCCTGGGGTCACTCAACTGGAGAAGAATCCTTGCTTTGCATTGGCAACCACTGAATCACAAATTGGCGTCCAGCTCTTATACCAACGGTGGGATGAGACAATTAGGCCAATGTAGAACCTAATTCAGACAGATAACTACTCCAGAGAGATTATGAATATTATAATACCACATGTTTCTCACTGCAGTATCTCCTGCTAGATTTTTATAACTCGTGTTATTTTTTAACTGAAGTGAAATTGAAATTCCAATTATCACCAGCAATGATGATTGCCCACATCATGGTGTCGCTTCCCTGGCACACAAAGACCCAGCTCCCCAGTTTCTGGCAGCCCTGGTTGCTCACCAGTGGTGGCATCCACATCTGCACAACGTGGCTGAAGGCAGGGCCAGCATAGCACCCATTGAGCCAACACCACCTAAAGCTCTGTGTTCACGGATGCACGAGCGCAAAGCAAGTGAAAAGCAACTCCTGGTGAACAGAGAATCAAAACTCAGCAGGAGCCCTGGGACCTTCCAAGAGTTTATTATTAAAATGCTTCCAGGAGAGGTTACTTTGCTCTGCTTAATGAGTGTTACTGTTCTACCTGTCTCTGCAGGGGAATGGATTAAAAGGCCGCATAGTTTCACTCTGGTTTCTGGATCAGCAAGAGAACCCTTTTCCCCCTCCCTTTTTTCCTTCCTTGCAAATCAACAAACAACCACTTTCTTCAGCTGTTCTTCGTTCTCTTCTACACACTACAGGTGTGCCAGCCATTAAATGATTTCTTGGCTGTAACACATTTCACATGTGAAAATGAATTAGATCCATTAAGAAATCTCTACTGTTATTATGGCATTTGTACATTTGCATACGTAAACTAGCACTGTGTTGGTGTTTCCATGCCCCTTTTATGCTGTTGACTCTGGACCCCAGACTTGAGATCCCTGAGCCTGGCAGCTTTGTTTTAAAAGAAGTATAAAATCTAGGTAGGAAACAGTATTTTTGCATTACACTGGCTGTCCAACAAGACACTGTCCCCATGTTCCTTGCTCACCCAGGGTGCCTATCTCTCTCTGCTTAATACAGTTTCAATGTCCGTGTTCACACACACCAGGCTCCTCTGCCTCCAGCCGACATCAAAGACATCCCACAGCAGCTGTGGAAGCCATCTCACTCCAGATGTATATGTTGTGTTTACATGAGGCAGCAGTCTATTCCTGTTCTTTCTATTTTTGAGAAAATGCTTTCTGCATGTTTCAGATACCAGAAGGGTATAGAGAGGGGCCTCCTCTCTAGGTCATGGACCTTCTCAGTAAGGACAGTGCCCAAAATGCTTTGCAGTAGGAGAAGGGGGTATTTTACAGGTTTCTTGGCAAATCTACTGGGACTAGGAACAATGAGCACGGCTGTGGGATCAGGGGGACACAGCGGGCCCAAAGAGACCCTACATGATTCCTCCCTCCTCAATCAAACCACCTCAGCCCAAAATAACACTGTCTGCCCCAGGCTCCGGTTCTGCAGGGACTCATGGAGAGGGTGTTGAGAGGCAGGGCAGCTGTCAGAGGAGGCCAGACGCAAAGCAGAGGGCTCGTAATCCCTCAGCCCTCTTCACAGCCACAGGGATTTCAGGAATCCTTTAAAAATGTAGTGGGAGGGAGGTTTGCACCTCTCCAGAATAACCCCTGCAGCTGCGGGACACCAGGGGAGATCCCAAATCCTCCTCCTCCTCCTCCTCCTACGGGGAAAAACAAAAAGGGGGTAATGCCGCAAACAGGTCAGAAAGACAAAGAAGCAGCCCCTTTACCTCGTCACGGCCCTGGTACAGATAGTGACGAGGAAGCAGCCGGCAACGATCATCCATCCCCAGCCTCCGTCGGGAGGGCCGGGGCGGCGGGGCGAGGCCATGGCGTAGGCCCGGGCGATTCCTCCCTTCTCCCCGCCTCAGCGGCGGGGGCCGAGCAGGGCCGGCATGGTGAGCACGGGCCGGGGCTGCCCACCACATGGGTTACTGGCCATCTGAAGGGAGAGACAGAGAGAGAAATAAATAAAAATTAAACAGGCTGAGAGGGTGTCAGGGCACAAGGCCTGCGCAGTAACCGTCACAGTTGGGCGAGGACGTACTGTGCCAGTATCACTCATTTCAGAGTAATTTGCCCAGCAGTTACATCCTGGCACACAATACCCTTTTTTTCCCCCAGAAATGTTGTAATACATACAAGTCACACACTTTACTGCAGCTTATTTACCTTCAGCAGGCTCCCCCCACCTCCCCCAGGCCCTGTCCCGAATTGTATTTTCCACCACAGTCTCCATTCAAAGCAGCCGTTCTTCCCTGTACACAATTCAGGGCAAGATGTTTTTGTTTGAGGGAACACAATTTTCACCTTTGTACGAAAAGGGAATTAATTTCGCTGCAAGATCAGAGCAGTTCTGATGATGAAATGGCCTCCTCCTCATCCTCTTCACAAGCCAAACCATAGAATCACAGACTGGTTTGGGTTGGAAGGGACCTTAAAGCCCCCCCAGTGCCACCCCCTGCCCTGGGCAGGGACACCTCCCACCAGCCCAGGTTGCTCCAAGCCCCCTCCAACCTGCCCTTGAACCCCTCCAGGGATGGGGCAGCCACAGCTTCTCTGGGCAACCTGGGCCAGGCTCTCACCACCTCCACAGCAAAGAACTTCTTCTTGAGATCTCATCTCAATCTCCCCTCTTTCAGTGTCAAACCCTTCCCCTTCTTCCTATAATGATGGATGTTGTAATCAGGCAGGGCTCAGTGACTTCATTTTCTGAGCATGGACAACTCACTGCAGGTTAGAGGTGGCCTGTGCCCTTCTTCCATTCACTTAAATCAAAATAGTGTCTGCATCCGGGCCGTAACACAGGCTCTAAATGCACATTGGGTGCTTGTCAACGCTTTTGAGTGGTGATTTAAGATAACCACATTTGAAACAGTGTCCCTGAAAAATATCAGTGAAGAAAAATATCCACAAAAGACACCAAAACTATATTATACTGCCAGCCACTTACCCAAGCTAAAGAAGCTACCATGAAATACCTGTTCCAGGTCTTTGTGTATTCCTCAAGTACCATCTATCTGTGCCTGCGTGCTAGTCAGCCTGTTAGCTACCACACATTTTACTTCAGGCCAAAAATGCTGTCTACTATATGGAAATAAAAGTTACTATCCTATTTTCTGTCTTTGTGTAATAGGCTTTGCTAATACTTATTTATAAGTAAGTATTTGTATAAAGCTTTCTAATGATTGAGAGCCCACAGCAATGCTCACAATGAGAATTAGTGCTGACAGTCTATGTTATTCTCCATTGTCACAAATACCTGTTTCATCATAAGTTAAATTTTATTATAAAGTCTTTGAGAGGCCCGTGTTACCCCCTGTGTTTATACGGGTCTACAGGCACAACAGGGATCTCCACTGCAGCATGAAGTACCGTTACAGTTCCAAACCTCATTGTTGAGGTATTCCACTGCTGGGACTTGCGTACACAAAAAGATCAATGAAACGGAGACCAGGACAGTTTGCCTGTTGTGACACAACTTTCTAATACCCAGCCAAAAAGGCCCACGCGGCTGACGGAGCTTTCTGAGTGGCCTCTGCAGGTGCCCACACAGCCCCAAGGACACCCCTGGCCTCTTCACAAGCTTTGTGACATCCTGCTCAAAGCGTAAAGTTCATTTTATTGACCTTACCCATTCGCTTCAGGACAAACACCCAGCAGTGCCAGCGTGTACCTGCACCCTCCTTCCCTCCCCACTATGGTCTGAAACAAACTCTGACATGAACACAGGCAAACTGAGGGGGTAAAGAGGTACAGCAGATTGACTAATGCAATAAAATAATAAAAGCACGTGTGTAGGGAAGTAGAGTGTATACACAACATCTGTGAAGGAGGCTGAAAACGCCTGTGGTCAAGATTTAGTCAGAGGATGCCGGGAACATGATAGAGAAGACACATCCATGGACCTCCCACTTGACACACACTTTCTGTATTTGTGCTGCTAATTTGTGAGCAGACCGTACATCTCCTGTGTTGAATACATCCAGGCGACAGACAATTTTGCAGGGTTTCTGTTACATTTTGAGTAAGCTGACACGAACGACTGATCCTTTATTTTTAACTCATAGGCTCCATTACACATCCCTTTCTGTATATCTCCAAGCAACAACCGTCTTATTAAATATGTCAAATGTTGGATCAACAAGGTATCTGATGGCTAAGGTGGCGGTTATAAGATCCTTCATGCTGGATCAGTGAAAGACCAGCTCATCAAACAGTACAATTTGATGCAAACCACCTCCACAGCCCTGTCTTCTTAGATGGAAAACAGAATTCAACACTTTGTGGGTGTCTGCATCTAACCTGGCCATAAAAAAAAGCCAATATCCAGTCCCGTATGAAGCCACAAAGAGATTATACCCTGATTTGGCCATAAAGTCTCTGGTTTACATTATCCTGCCAAATTCATGTGAACAAGCAGAGCAAGTACCAGTGCTCTGCACCATGCGGCCTCCACACTTTGCATCTAACACAAAGGGACTCAGAGGTGGATTTAGCGTATGACTGAAAGTTTGATATTTTACGTTCAAGTGCCTGGCTGATGTAACAGCCCATAAGAACCCACAACAGCCACCTGAATTAACAGGGCACTGGAAGTGGAAATTATTTTGCTCAAGGGTTTCCTGGCAATCACAAGTGATGCCATTTGGTGGAGTTTGCATAAGCACATGATCCATCAGAGAGAGACCCTGAGCAATTCCAGCTCTGAAGCACTTTTGCAGAGCCTTGGCAGGGCAGGGCTTCTTATTTTGGATCTGAGCAGTACCTTTCACTGCCCCTTCTGGAAGGATGAAGATTTAATTTCAAGCTCTGATTATTAAGGGTGGAGGAGGAAGTTCCAGGAATGGCAGAAGGGATAACAATAACCCTTCAATAAGCAGAAATACACACAAAATCTTCTCAGAGGAGTCAACAATGTCCACACGCAGGTCCCAAACTGATTTTGATGCATGTATGGCAATAGCTGGGTGCCCTGACCTCAGCCTGGGTCTCTGGCCCAGCTTCCCAGGCAAGTTTCACATGGGGTCCGAGCCATTTCAGCTGTACCCTAACACACTTGGGAAGAATTTGATGACATCCCAGGCTAAGCAAACACAGATTAGGCATTTGGTTACACGATCACTTGCTGTTATTTTCACAGAACCCTGCCTGCCAACGTTCACGCAAACAGCAAACATTTAATGAGGTTACAAGCAACCAAAAACCACCACGTTGAAAGAAATGCCTGGTCAACGTGGAAACAGGCACCTCCCCACAGCAGGATCACCTCATCTCCTTCACTTCATGGTCACTTTGAGGGAGCGCTGTGCCTGCCATAGGCACCGAACTAATAGGCAAGTTAAATAATTACCTTTCTTGTTGCTGTGCATGACTCATAAACACTTATGGCATTTTATTCTGGGGTGAGAAAACTCCACCTGCTCCCACCCTGCTGCTGTTTCCTAATGATCCGTAGCACGGGTAGCATGGATTGTGGACTCTGCAAATGACATCGAAGAAGCAGAAAGCACATATTTTTTCTGAGCAACCTTTGTCCTTGCCAGTCCTTCCCAGCCCTACTTTGGTTCACTCTCATGTCACACCTTTTCTTAACCTTTCTGGTGCAGGATGAGACTTTTACTGCATACCTGTTCTGCCTTTACCTGACCCCCACTAGCAATGCTGGTTGCTATCCTAACACATCTCTGACACGCACGAAAGTTCCTGCTGTGTGACCGGGCTGAAGGAAAGTGGGGTTAAAAGCAAAGTTCATGAAAAAAACACTGCACTTTGCGACCTTTGCTGCATAATTTTCAGTCGAGCATTAAGTAAATGTGCTTTGCTGTGAGTTCCAAGAAGATGTAAGTGGGGTGAAGGTGGCAACAAATTCTGCTGATCCCTAGGAAAGCCTGAGTTACCCAACAGCTCACTGAACAGTGAGTCTGTTCCCCAAGTTAATACATTAGGTGCTAATTTGGCAGGATAAATAACCTATAGATAACCTGGCTTCTCAAAAAACAGGGTTTTTGACAATGCTGGAAAGAAAACAGCTGCTCCTGATAGCATCCCCCTGACTCGCTCTGCTCAGCCAGAGGAAAGGAACAGGCAAAGTGACCAAAAAGGCACAAACCCTAACCTGGCACCTCATCACGAGGTCCCTTTTGCCAAGGGAAGGAGCAGAGAAATCCACGGCAGCCTAGCAACTGCCACGGCAGCACTGGCTGTTAAAAGACAGCAGGCAGCCTGCAACGCTCCCTCCATCTGCCCCCTCTCCCGCCAGAAAGATTTCCTTCCTTAAACAAATGGATTCAATAACGATAATCTCAATGGCGTGAAGTTGGGAAGCATTTGCGTGCCGAAGGAGGGAGGAACAGCAGGTATGGTCACATTGATGCACAGCGTTGATGTACCTGGGCAGCTCCATCACCTCCAGAAATGCCACCCCCACCTGCCAAACAGCTTGGTTGCTTTTTGAGAACGTCTCACAGAACCATAGAATCACAGAATGATATGGGGTTGGAAGGGACCTCTGGAGATCATCCAGTCCAACCCCCTGCCAGAGCAGGGTCACCCAGAGCAGGTTGCACAGGAATGTCTCCAGAGACGGAGACTCCACCACCTCTCTGGGCAGCCTCTTCCAGGGCTCTGCCACCCTCACAGGAAAGAAGTTCCTCTTCATGTTTAGATGGAACTTCCGAAGTTCAAGTTTGTGCCCATTTCCTCTTATCCTGTCCCTGGGGACCACTGAAAAAAGACTGGCCCCATCCTCCTGACACCCACCCTTTAAGTATTTATAGGTGTTGATCAGATCCCCTCTCAGTCTTCTCTTGTCCAGACTAAAAAGACCCAAGTCCCTCAGCCTTTCCTCATAAGAGAGATGTTCTAATCTATGGGTCCAGACAAAAGAGCCATCACATGGTCAGGTTTGGGTCACAGGAGCCTGCAGCACCCAGACCACACTGGGGGTTCTCTCCTTTCTGCTTCTTTGCACTGTCCTGGCTACACAAAATTCCAATGAATGCGCGTGAAGATGCCTTCACAATTTCTTTGAGAACTGCACGGAGGGGTTTTGTGCAGTTTATCCCAAAGGAGCTGGCCTAAACACATGTACCAGCATAAATTAACACTTATTTCTACCTGTTTGATTAATACAGACACGCACATGAGAGAAGAATGAGATTTACCTAGAATTTTCTTTCCGAATGAGTGTAAGATACCCGCACACACATAAACTGTACGTGCCATTTGCTGCCTTCACGGTGACGATGGGCTGGACGAGACCTGAGAAAGTTATGACAGTCTCTGTGTCCAGGACACACTCCCACAACAGGTTCACTCGCACCCATGAATTTAAACCCTATTTTTCTCATTAACAACACCACACACCGCTTTCAAAGTCACTTTGAGAACATTCGTGCAGATGAATTTTATGAAGAACAAGCATAAAGCAGCTTAGGCATAGCTGGAGAAAATTCATTAACACTTGGAGCGAAAGGTAGTGGAATTGCATATATTAACTACATTTACCACCCTATTCACCTAGCTCTAGGGAAGTCTGAATATTTCCCTGTATTTACCCGATTCATGCAGCTGGGGGACAGCTCTACGACCTTTCTTGGTTTTCTTGACCTTAAGATTGTACCAAACATCAATTATTTGTTGTCATTTGCTGCATTCAATCACATTAATCTCTTGCTTTAATTCCTTGATTCTGTTCCCTTTTCTGACTGGTGCATCCTTAATAAAAAAACCCAAACTGAAACAAACAAACAAAAAAAACAGAAGAAAAGAACTATGAATAAAAAGTAATAAAAAGGGCACAGAATGAGTAGGAAAGGATGGAAGAAGGGGAGAGAGAGAGAAAGAAAAACGTTAGGTAACAAAGAGAATCAATTTATGTGCTATGTGACAGTGGATCATAGGAAATGTCTAAGATTAACTATTCAATGTGTTTTGAAAGAAGATTCTGTCAAGTGGATTGTCAAGAAATGGCACTTTTTTACCCTCCTTTTGCTACCTACACGCACCGCCCACTCCCCCCAGCAACTGCATACCACAGTGGGCACTGCAGGCAGCAGTCTGGCAGGCAGCTAAATTCCAAGTTGTTCTTAAACACACGGGAAGTAAAGACTCTTTAATTCCGTACAGCTCTTGGGATTCAAAGGCTCTTTCTAATCTAATATATTTTCCCCAACAAAGAGCCATCCCATCCTGCACCCGGGGTTAGCTATTTAACTGGAAAAGTACAGCTTGTTTTGATTTCAGCAGAGGCTATTTATCAAGAGCTGTATGACTATGACTTCGACTTGCTTAAAAAAAAAAAAAGCCAAACGTCCTTTCCAATGCCATGTTCCTAAATAAAAATAAGACCACCGAGCTTTTGAGGCTGCCACTCTATATCCTCAGCTTTCTGCTCTGCTGAGGCGTCTCTGTCCAGCCTTTAGAAAAAAAACAAATTTTATGCTTTTCTGAGAAGATTGGCAGGTTGGTCCATGGAAATTCTCCTTGTGGCAGGCAGTGAGCCTGGGGATTATCTGTATCTGTACGAGCAGGGTCCACACTCAGCTTCTCAGGTCTCCATAAACTCTCCAGTACCTCTCCAGCCCTGTTACGAGTGGCTAACAACAAGAACCACCTACCTGAGAGTCCATTTGGGGGAATTGTACCAGAGCCAGAGTAAAAAAAAATAAATAATAATTTAAAAACAAACAAACACACAAACAACAACCTGATTTTTAATTGCTGTCACAGCACTAACACAAGAAGCGTGTTAAGACAGATTGTAATAACTTTTTCCAGGTTTTTTTAATCTATAATACACCTGCATAAACCTGGACAGTTTATTCTGCAAATCTTCAACCTCTTTTATATTTTTGAAGGAGGGGTTTTCCTATGGTATGAAATAAGAACAACACTAAGAACCTATTTGTATTCTGGTAGTACTTTGGGACTCGTAATCAGACAGCGTGTGCCACAGTGCTGGGCATCCTGCAAATACCTAACAAAACTTGCCTGCCATCCAAAACCTATCATCAAGATAGAGAAGATGAGAGCCCAGTTTATTAAGTCCCATCGCTTTGCTGAGCAGCAAATATTCTTCTTTTGCCTCAGTTTGTGTGCCTGAGGTTGAGAGATAGCTGTTGGAGAGGAGAGGCTGAACAGAGCATCGATGTGGAATAGGAGAAGCAACGTGGAAACCAAAGGGATGTTCAACATCTGGTTGGGAGAGCAGGGAGGTGCCAGAGAGGGGCACGGGTGAGTGGGGTGGCGCAAAAGAGGGGCAGGAGTTGAGAAAACTCCCCTTTACCCAAGAGCACAAATACTCAGGGCAGAAATATGAAAAAGACAGCAAAAAGAAAAGGTGGTAGAACATCACCACATCCGTTAGTCATTCCCCTACCGAGAAGCACGTTGCTGGGAAAGGAAGAGCCACTCTGGCCTCCCACAACGATCACGTTGCAACACCGACTCCTTAATTTGCCAAATTTGCCAGAAATTGTTAAACCAAAGGGCATGGCCGGAGCCCCAGCAGAAATAGTTGCTGTCTGCTGAGAGCTGGTAGTGCTCAGACGAAAAATGTAACGCAAACTTCCCTTTTCTCTGGACACTCCTGGCATGGGGCTAACAGAAAAACAACAGCCTGATGGAAGGGGTCTACAGCAAAGGGCTAAGCAAATGATAAAGGAAACCTTTTGACCCTTTAGCATAGTTTCTGGTAGGTCAGTCCTTAAATAATGCAGGTTAACTATAGAGGAAAAAGTGAGGGGGCACGGTGCCATCACTGGCTCCATTTTAACATCTTTTTAGACCATTATGCAGAGGGGAAGCCAAGAAAGCAGGAGGCAGGGCCATGGGAAACTGATACGGCCTCACCTGGGAATCTCGGTGATGTACTTAAAGAAAATGCACTTGTGCTTTGAGCTCTTGCACAGTTGTCATCTTTTTAGCCCTTCCATTTATGGAAAAGCCTTATTCAAGTTATGTAAAACTAATTTGGTTTATAATGTCCTCGGGGTTCCTGGCTGGGTCTTAAACAAAGACATCTTTCTTGCAGTGTTCAGAGCCCCAGTGGCATTGTCGGGTTTTAACAATTCCCACAGAAAAAAAAAAAAACAACACTTTTCATTATTAATTTTGTGAATCTTACACTAGTGCTTTCTAAAGGGAATGGAGATGGCTGTTTTTGAAAACAAATTCCACACCTACAGAACAAGCTATCCAGAAGATTGCCCCTATTTATCTGATGTTCTAGGGCTGCTGCTGGCGTCAATTCATCATCTTCTCCTGCAATATGCAAGATTTGTTTGCAAAAACTAATCAGGCATGACAAGGCAAGGCAGGTTATTTCCTTTCGTTCACACAAGCTGATGCTCTGAAACAAAGCTATTAGGATACTTAGTGCCGTACGTGCTCGTCTAACGGACAACCTGTACCGTACGGCAGCGAGCTGTCACCGCGACCATTATTCTTCTTGAGAGGTTTTCAGCTGAAACCTTGAACTCTGTAAAATTAAGATAGCCCTACCATCAATTTAAAGCCACTAATAATTTTCCCTTTAATAATGATAATATATCATATTATTGTATAGGCAACCGTGCATTAATATAATCCCCAGCGGGAATGGAAGAAAAATCTCTAAATGCTGGAAAGACAACAGTTTAAGACAAAAACCAGGATGTCTGCTGTGTCCTGACACAGGGTCCCAAGAGCAGCTACTGATGAGTGTTGCCTCCCAGGGTTAGGTATTTCTGGGAAATCATTGCACAGATTGCATTTACTCTATTTTGATAGATAGATATAATATATATATTATATATAAATTATATATAAATAGTACAGCCATAGGTCCATACCAATGAGCACATCTCTGTAGAGGCAGCTTGTGTGTGTCACTGCACACAGACTTCAGAAACTAACAGCAGGGAAGCGACTGAGCTGGGAAGGAAACATCAAATACCAAAATGAAAGACAAGGAAATAGATGGAGGCCAAGAGAAAACAACTCTTAGCGTGCCATGTAAAAAAAAAAATAAATAAATCTCTGACCAGGAAGAACATATCTGACAGCGTGCACTATCTTAGTGAAATCACAGACTGAAAGTGAACAACCAACCACGACGTCTGAGCTCTTGCTCAGACGCATTCTTCACGCTCGCTCTTCCATTCAGCCTCCCCGAGCCATACGTACTTCAACCAGATCCTTGCCTGACAGCTTATTTTAGCTCTTAAGGAATCTTTAAAGCTTTGAGGAAAGCGCCTCAGGTTCCCTCTGCTGAGTGAGTGCTGGTGCAGCTGCTCCATTACATCATTTGCAGGAACTTTCCATGTTCCTTAAGGAGCTCCACGTACTTCTGCTACTGAGCATCGCAGCCCAGAAATGCAGTTCTCAATTTTATGTTAAAGAATGTTTATCTTCATAGAGAAAGTTTTTGGTTTGGTAAGTGAAACATGAAAAAAAAGATATATCTACCTGTCCTACTAAGTAGATTTTACCTTTGCTCTCCGCATTTCCGGCTATTTTAATTCTTTAGAAGTTAATTTCCATTTTTGCTCTCTCTGCTGTTCCCATAGAGCCCCTCAGCTCCTGTCTTCTTGGCTCCAGAGACTCACGGAACTGTCAGCAAGCCGAACATTACAGCCTTCCAACATGCCGATGTTCACGTTTAAGGAACTTATGGAGATGCCACTGGAGAGAAAGCTTTAAAAAACAGCTGACCACAGGATTAGCTTAATTTATAAAAAGTACAAGAGCAAGGACTCTGCAGCGAAGGACCCAAGGGTGCCTCAGGAAAATTAACCTGTAAATAGGGAGGGAAGAAACTGTACAGAAGAGAAGCTGGAGTGCTGTTAGGAGCAACGAGACAGGAAACTGCCTTCCCCAGATTGTATCGTGTTTGTCTTTTCTCCACCAGCGACGCTGGACAGGCAGAGAGCTATAAAAGGAGGAGCGAAAGGACCCAGATGGAGCAGCAGGACAAGACATCGGGAAGTCATCGTTAGACAGTAATGATAAGGGAGCCCATAAAAGGTGAAATTTTAGAGGACTTGAAAAGGGAAAAAAGAGAAAGAGACTGATGCTATCTACGGAAAAAAACCAAAAACCTAGAAATTTATGTAAGAACTGGTCATAAAAGAATTTATAAAAATGCTCTGTCTCTTCTTCCTATTACACCAAGTCCCACTTAGAGCAGCTGAGACCAGCAGGGCATTTACAGCCACGGAACCATCCCAGCCTGTCAGCTCTCCCCTAAAACACCCAAACACCCCGATCAGCAGCCGCTCACACAGAAACACTTTAGAGGACCCCTCTGAATCGTCTTCAGGGGATCCTGCAGCCCAGCTGCGGGCCCATTATCCCAGCATCTTCAGCCACTGCATTGGAAACTTTATAGAAACAAACACCCCGCTAAGAAATTCAGTAAAAGGTTGTAGAAATCGGTACAGGCTTCCATCCTGGTACCGTGCTTCCACAGGAGTTACGAGAAGGTTTAAAAAAATAAAATAAAAATAGTCCTGGCTCCTCTGTCTCAGCTTCCTTATGGACGTTACTGGCCAAGGAGCCACCGTGAAGGAAGGCGTTTGCTGGCTGTTCAGGTTGGACACCCGTATGAGCATCATTTGGTCAAAGTCTCACACGTCAGCTTGGGAACCAAAACCCGAGAGACTTAAAAGGAGGACTCAACCGTTTCCCTCTTATCCCGTTATCCCAGCCCACCTTGTAGTTGTCTCTTAACCAGATCCCATTATCAATAATCCTTTTAGTGGATCACTTTCACTTTAAACAGCTTATTACCTGGATGACAAAGGAAGCAAGAGTAACTCAAGAATGACCAGACAAAAAAAATTATGTCTAAAACCAACGTTTATACCTTGATACACAGAAAATGATAATCCTTAAAATCTTCTCTAGGTGAAATTAAGTTTTTTTCCATGAAAGAGAACAAGCCCTAGTGATTTTTTTTCAACAATATCTTCTATTTACAATGGAAATTCACCCCATCTAGGTAATAAACTGTAACTATTAGGATAGCATTATTTCACAAGCTTCAAACACCCCTCTGTCAAAGGAACTTGGCATTAATATCATCAAACATGTCAACTCGACGAGATAAGCCCTAAAATGAGCAGGAGGAGGAGGTATTTCCCTACATCAATGGACTAAACTAAGTTTTGTGTGGTCCTCAAGAAGCTCTAAAAGCCAACCAAGTTTAAGATGTATGTGCAAGGAACACCAAGATGTGACTTATTAAGTAGTGTAACAGCCCCAGAAGCACTGAGGCCAGCAGGAAAACCATTTGAATCAGGAGGGAGAAATTAAATGAGAAACCCAACAGCACCACAGACACCGAGAAACCCCTGGAGAGGCAGGGGAAAGATCCCACTTCCCACATTTGCATTTCACATCTGGGAAACGTGAGTCATCACATCCGCGTTGGGAGAAATCCAGAAGCTGCAGGAAGGAAGGAAGGAAGCTTTGAATTAGAAAAAAAAAAAAAAAAAAAAAAAGTGAAAGACAGGAGATTTTCCATCTTGAACAAAGGGAGAGAAAGAGCTCAGCACTGTCCTGCTGAGGGCTGAGAATGAGGAGTTAAAATCCCAACTTTAAGCCGACTTTTAGGTCCTATTCAGAAAAGGGATGCAGAGATTTGGTGGCTGTTTGCTAAAACATTTTCTCAGGGTTTGTAGTCAGAACTTGCCTCTAGGTTCTTCTGCAGCAGCTGGGAAACACCTTTCCTGAAGACAACGTTTTCTTCTATCTGTCTCCTACCTGGAATTTTGCTTCCAACTTTGCCATCAAGAACTGACATTTCTTTTACCGTATTTTCACCTGCACTCTTACCTAATGCTTAAAATGAATTCAAGAGAAGCTCCCAAGCATCAGGTACACTCTTAACCCAGAAGAAATGGAGTATAAATGGTGTGTGTGGGCAGGGACAGTGACAGACGGAGCGGTCTGAGGAGTCCCAGGAGGTTGCTCGTGTCCCTTGGCAGGCTACGTTTGTCATTTTGCAGGTATTGCCGGGTGTTGAGACCAAAAGAGACATTTCCCTTGACAAGCATGGGCTGGATCTCATCTAACAGAAGGAAAATTTATAACTCCCAGTCCTTCCCAGATCACACAAAAAACTTGGAGAGTTGGAAAGAGAAGGGTGACAAATTACTTCTCCATAAATAACCTACCAGTGAGTTAAAAGAACAATAATGTACATTTTAAGTAAATATCCACACATGGCCTCGGGCTGAACATTACCATTAGTTCTGGAGGCCATTACGACAATCCTCTGGCAGCAACTAATGTTCTTACCATTCCAAAAGCATTCAAGGGCAAAACTCCCCAGAAACTGAATAGATCCTTGTGACAGCCAGGACAGTTAAAGAAAATCATGTTTAATAGTAAAAGGAGTCCAGGAGTTTATCTCAGGTTTTACATTAATTTTAACTCTACTCGCTTAAATGGCATCATCCTGGCAGCAGCTTGCAAACCTTCCCGGTGTGGAGGGACAACCACAACACACATAAAAAAAGATATTGCTTCATTCTCCTCCGTTACCAACACAACGCTCCCAAGGCAGCACGTACACCAAACCTCAGGAAACCATCTCACAATAAAACACCAGGAAAGGGGGAAAAAAGAGACCAACAATCCTTCAGTGAAAACAGGTAACGTTGTCTAAAAGCAACTGCTAAAGACCACCTCGTTTACTGCCTTCTCACTCCATTATCCCATCACCAGCAACAAGCAGAAACTAGTAAATACTACACAAAAAACAAACAACAGCACAAAGTGCTGCTTCATTTGTCTTAAATCCCAAGGAAAAGCAGCAAGAATATCCTGCTTTGCAGATGGGAAGGGACTCTGGATCGGAGAGTGGAGTGAGGGGAGGAGGGGGAACAGTTTTAAACCGAAAAAGAGGAGACTGAGATGAGATCTGGGGAAGAACTTCTTTGCTTGAGGGTGATGAGACACTGGCCCAGGTTGCCCCGAGAAGCTGTGGCTGCCCCATCCCTGGAGGGGTTCAAGGCCAGGTTGGAGGGGGCTTGGAGCAACCTGGGCTGGTGGGAGGTGTCCCTGCCCAGGGCAGGGGGTGGCACTGGGGGGGCTTTAAGGTCCCTTCCAACCCAAACCAGTCTGTGATTCTGTGCTCCCCCAGAGCAGCCAGGTGGGTAAACGGTCCCATCAGCAACAGCTCTCCCACTTACCACATCACAGACACCTCCCAGAGGAGAAAACAAAACTATCTTTGCAGCTCAAGAAGCCAAATAGAAAGAAAACGCCGTCATTTTTAGTGAAGAAAACCGGAGTGATTTGCCTGGACACCTTCTGTTTCAAAGAACTGCAGCTCTGCAGATTTCTCTCCCCCACGGGCTGTGCCTTGGGCTGCTGCTGCTCACAGCCACATCAGCACGTGTCCATTAATACAGGCAACGGTACCGCTCGGGTAAGATGGATTTGGCTCTCCTAGGGCTGCTGGCAAGAAACCACTTTCCTCGTAGAAAGCATAGATAAAATGAAGATTCTTTTTAAATCTGCTTGTTTTAAACCTACATGAGACTTGAAAAAGACAACCCAAACTGCAGTTGTAGTGACCCACCACAGGACAAACAGCAAAGGTAACATATTCTTCTTAACTCTAATGCATCAGTTTCTTGGTTTGGGCCAGAAGAAAAAAAGTCTGTGCTCCTTCTCTGCTGAATAAAGGCTGTAAGAGCAGGTAATTCCCCCCTCGGGTTCTGTGCAGAAGGTGCACCATCATTCTCTAAATGATGATGACTCTCTAAAGCAGGAGCTGATGTGCTCCAGGTGTGTCCTCCCTGGCTCCAACGGGATGGTGACAGAGGAACCAGGTGTCTAAAGCGAGAGTGAGGACAAGCCCCAAAACAATGCACAAGAGTTTCCAATCCACACCGTCCAGGCTGAAATAAATTACAGCAGATTACAGAAAGCTTACGCTCCACTGACTTTCCAGTCTGGCCATACCAATTAAAACAGTGCTAATTGCCTAATCGCTTTTGCCATTCAGAATTTGGCAGCAGGTCTAGGCTACATTCAGAAGTATATTTCACATTATATGTACGCATAAAAGAGAGTTAAATCTCACGCAGGTGACAACGATGCTCTCTAGGATCAGAGCCACCCTCTCAGGGGTGGTTCAATCTTCCCTTTTAGAATTTAAGGCATCCACCTACCCACCTGAATATAACCTGGTTAATAAACTTCAAACCCTTACGATGCCGAGCTCCATTTTCCGGAAAAAATGATCTTTTGAAGAGGAAAGTTATGAAAACGCAGGAAAGTAAAATGGTTAGGTGAAAACGGAATTACAGCCACAATACAGAACCGGTTCTTCACGTGTACTGCCTCATAAGATATCCCAGCATTAGGACATCCGAGCGTTAGGACATCCGAGCGTTAGGACATCCGAGCATTCAGCTCCGTTTTCCAAGCTGCGGTAACCCCGTGCCACCTCCTGCTGACCACAACTGGATGAGCAATTACTTCTCCCGGCAGAAACTGCCCTTACCTCCTGTCCCCGGCCACCTCCCCAGCCCCGCCGCTCCACCAGACGGACCGGAGCGAGAAGCAATGGGTGACCAAGGAGGAAAAGGCACTTTTGAACCCGCGGCAGCTCCCCGACGCAGGTCCCCACCGGCTCCACTGGGAGGGCTGGGGGGGCGGCAGGGGGCTGCTTGCGCGAGGCGGGCTCTCTGAGGAAACCCACGCCAAATTTCCCCTCCCCAGGGAGCGATTGCGTTTGCACCGAAACATCTGAAAAATCTTCCCCCCCGCCGTGGCCGGGCGGTAGGATCCTGGCCTGGAAGGAAGGGATCCCTGGGGGGGGTCTCCTCGTCCCCTTCCTCGCAGCCAACTCCCATCTCCCCGGGAAGAACCAACACCAGAACATCAGCAAGATCCAACCCAGCAGCTCCCAGCAGCCAGGGGGCCGCTCACTGGGGCAACGAAGCACAGCTGGAAGCTGGAGCCAACCTGCGGCGCGGGCAAAAGAAGGTTCCTGAGGTTTCCCACCTTTTCCCATCAGTCAAACCGACCCCGACCAAGTTTTGAGGAGAAGCAGCTCCGCACCGTGCCACATTGTCTGTCCTCCTCGCTTTCCAACCTGAGCCTAAAGGCGAAAGTTAATGATTGATTTTTAAGAGCATTAACGTGGAAACCCCTAAGGGAAGCCCTGAGAAACCTGCCATTAAAATCACCGCTGTTCCGCTGCTGCGAAGGAGGGAAAAGTAAAACTTAAATATAACGTTAAGTGGAAAAAAAAAAAAAAAAAGTAAAGAAAAATCCACATAATGAGCTACCAATAACTAAGAAAAGAAAGGTGAAAAGCCAGTATCGGGGAATGATTCGAGGAGGGTCACACCACGGCTCTGATGGAGGCGTAACAGACCGACCCCGAGCAAAAGGCAACCCCGTTCCCTCTCCCCCTTCTCCTCCCGCTGACGGACCCGTCTCCCCCGGCCGGGCTGACACCAGCAGAGGATCCACCACGGACCCAGACTCACCCCAAACGCCTCATCAACAACTTACACCCCCAGAGCCGTCAGACGGAGCACATCGCAAACCAGCGGCAAATCAGCAGAAAGTCCAAAATCGGGATAATATGATACTCTTTCTGTCTTTTGGCTTGCTTTTTCATTTTTTTTTTTTTAATTTTTTTTTTTTTTAAATGGAACACTTTCCCGACCTCACTCAGCTTTCCCGAGCACAGCTTTCCCTGTACAACACCCACCTGCGGTACCAGCTGCCCCGAGCGTGTCGCACACACCTGGGGAAGTCCTGCAAAAGACTAAATATTCCCCCGGGAATTAATTCCGTTAATGTTCCGAGGCCCTTCCGGACGGGGATCCCGCTCCCACAGCAAACCAGTTCAGCGGGTGGCCACCCACCAGCCATCCCAGCCCGCACCCCCGTGTCCGGGGCTCTTTGGGGAGCGGGTTCCGCAGCCTGTGGCGACCAGCCGGGGGGGCCGTGTGGCCCCGCGCAGCCCTCGCCCCCCCCCCCAGCCCCCTCCCGACAGGTCCAGGTTTTTCTGCTTATTCAACAGAAAAAAAAAAAGAGAGAATGAAGTTCTGCTCCTGCCCTGTAGGGACTCGAATCGCTGTTTAACTGCCCAGCGTTGTACCCACCAGGGGCTGCCGGCTGGCTGCACGCACACACCGAGACGCCGGGTTTTAACTTTAACGCGGGGCTTCGCGTTTATTTCTATTAATTTTCTGGGCGCCCCCGCCGCCCCGGGCTCCGCGCTGGGGAGGGGACCGCCGGGGCGCTGCCATCCGCCGCCGCGCACCGCCCGCCCCTCTCCGCTCCCCCCCTCAGCCCCCCAGCGCACCCCGACCCCGCCGCTTTGTGTCCCCCCCCTCCCTCCCTCCGCGGAGGATCCGCGCAGCCCCTACCTGCCGGCTGCGGCCCCCGCGGCGGCGGGCGGAGCGGGGCGCGCTGCCTCCGCGGGGGCGGGGGCTGCCGAAGGGGGGAGGCGGGGGCCGGGCTTCCCACGGGGGGCGAAAGCGGGGGGAACACAAGGAAGCAGCTCTGGTCCGTCGAGACCCCCCTCCCGGCAGCAGCTGGGTCGCCCGCCCCGCCCGCCCGGCGAGCAAAACCCCGGCGGGGGCCACCGGCCGGTTCCCTCCTCCCGCTGCCGCCCCAGAGCCCGGAGGGGGGGAAAAGGGGGGATCCTCGGGGGGGGGGCTTCCCCTCTCACCGAGGCTCCGGCTCCGCCAAACTGCCCCCCGAGGGAGCGGGACCCCCCCCTTGCGCGGTGCCTGCGCCCCGCGGAGGGTCTGGGCAGAACCGGCCCAGTAAGAGGGGTTTTCCCCCCAAAAGGCGCACCCCGCCTCCCGGCTCCGTGCCCTCGGGCATTTCGGAAGGTGGTTTTAAAACTCTCCCCCCATCGGGCGACACCGGGGAGGGGAGACAGCACCAAATCCTGTGCCTGGGGGTGCCCCCGCACGCCCCCGGGGGTCCTGCCGCCCGCCCTTGCCCCGTTTTGCCATTTCCGAGCCCAATCCCCAGCCCCCGGCCGGGACAGGGCTCCCCCGGCTCCCAGGGGGCCGCGGCCCCTAGGCTCTTGGAACAAGTTTCAAATTCCAGCAGCCTTTTTTTGTTTATCCAAGGAAGATAAACCAAGTGGCCTGCTGAATCCCGCACGGGTTGTTCGGGCCGGGGCTGGAAAACAGCAGGTCTTGGCTCGGAGGGGACATTGAACATCCTGTGACACTTCCCATGGGAACAAAGAGACAAGGGGACCCCTCCCTGCCCTGCCCCAGACAAAGAGGGCCTGGTTCCCGGCTCCCACCCAGCACCTTTGGGCAAGCGGGTCCCTCACCCACTTGTCCAAGAAGGACATTGAGGTGCTGGAGCGTGTCCGGAGGAGAGCCACCAAGCTGGGGAGGGGTCTGGAGAACAAGTCACACGAGGAGAGGCTGAGGGAATGGGGCATGTTTAGTTTGGAAGAGAGGAGGCTGAGGGGAGACCTCATTGCCCTCTACAACTCCCTGAAAGGAGGGTGGAGAGAGGTGGGGGTTGGCCTCTTCTCCCAAGGGAATAATGACAGGAGCAGAGGAAATGGTCTGAAGTTGGGGCAGGGGAGGTTTAGATTAGATATCAGGAAGAATGACTTTCCTGAGAGAGTGGTCAGGCCCTGGAACAGCCTGCCCAGGGAGGTGGTGGAGTCACCATCCCTGGAGGGATTTAAGAAACATGTAGACACAGCACTTCAGGGCACGTTCTAGTGCCCGGGATTGTTGGGTTGTATCTGGTTGTGGGTGGGTGGGTGGTTTTGGGGTTGTTTTTTTCTTTTGTGGTTGGACTCAATGTTCTCAAAGGTCCCTTCCAACCATGAGGATTCTGTGAAGCTCCTAGGACTGCGCGGAGCCAGGAGAGGGGGGTGGGGAGGCGTTTGGTACACGGCTTTCCCAGGCTGCATTCAAACCCCTGAAACGCGAGGGATGACACACGGCTGGGGTCAGCACGGCAGCGCCGGGGGGTTAGTGAGGGGAGAAGGCTCCCCTGCCCAGGGGTTGGGTTATAAAGTGGAGAAGGGTCCCCTTCCCAGGTGAGGGCGCTGCTCTGGACAGGACAGTGACACGTTGAGGAGACACCGGTCCACAAGCGCGTCCCCCTCCTTCCACAGGCCGTGGGGTGAAGCTGCGTGTGGGGCAGCCCCCACAAGTACCCCCCTTCCCACAGCATGGTGACTCTGTGGTGACAGCAGCTGGAGAGAAAAGGGCCTCGGTTTTCTCCACCAGCTGCGCAGGTGAAAAAAACCTGTTCTTGAACCAGAAATAAGTGCAGCTTTTACTTTCTTGGTGAAATTTTGATTATTCTCCCCCTCCCGCCTCCTCTTTTCTACAGTTGTGTAATATTTTGGGAAGATCTGTAACCTTACCTGGATTAAGCCGTGCTTCAGGGGGCACAGGTTAAGCTGTGCTGGGGCTTTCCTCGCCAGAACACACCGCGAGGGACGTTGCAAGAGGCTTTATTTGTTCTGCGGGAGGCGGGAAGAGCAGGGGCAGCTCTGGAGAACAACGGGCATCAAGGACCTCGGCGTCAGAGCCAACTTCTCTGCAGGTCTGGCTGGGAGAGCCTCTGTGACAAACCCCCCCAGCAATGGGGACGCAGCGGGTACCGGTGTCAGCTGCTGATGCTCTGAGGTCCGGGTCGATGACAGATAACGGTTTCCTCTCCATGGGGTGGGAAGGAGGTGGCCAGAGCCCCACTGGAGAAAGCACAAACTCCCCCAAGTATCGTCCACGCCAGGGGTGGAGGCAGTGACACCGCTCGTGCTCCCCTGGCCTGGCCGTGGGCACTGTAACAACTTAAAAACACCCTTTTGGGCTGTTTAAATTTTACATAAATTCATTTTCAGCACTGGAGTATCACAAAACGAGGTGTCACCAAGCCAACACGCCTGACCTCGTGTGGCTCTTTGGAGTGACCCTCCAACAGTGACAGAACCACAAGGGTCTGGGTTGACGTTCAGGTTTGACACATTTGTGTCAGGGTTCCGCTGCTCGCTCCGGGACGGGTCCTTCTCCTGCCAGTTTCGGCTGCTGACACGGGATGAAGGACCCATCGCTCTGCTCCATCCAGGAGAACAACGTAACTCACCGGAACATACAACGTAACTCACCTGCACCCCCCTCCCCGGGCTGGGGGACTCTGCCTGTGGCTCCTCCAGCCCCGCTGGAATCACCATTTCAAGGCAGCACATTTTCCCGCCCCAGAGAACTTTCCAAACCACAAAAATAAGCAGAAGCTGCAACGCCAGAGCATTTCCAGGGGAGGATAAATGCTCTCACAGCTTGGAGGAGGGGTAGGTGCCGTGGTACGGTTGATGAGTGGCCTCCCTGGGCATAAATGTTCTTAAAGTATGTTGTTTAATTGAACCTTTATAATTTTCTGTGGTTAACTGAAAACTCCACTGCCCTCCTTCCTCTGCCTTCTTCTTCATTCTCCCTGATAGAGCCACCCAACAGGGACACAGCGTGAGGGCACGCTCAGAGGAACGTTCTCAGGGCTGTTTAACACCTGGGTACACCCCCCTTGGCATCCCTGGGGAGTCACCAGAGACATCACAAACCACGGGCCCTGCAGTTCCCTCAGTTCCCCCCCCATCAGCTACAGCCCATCGCCCCTTGTCCTGTCCCCGGGCACCACTGAGAAGAGCCTGGCCCCATCCTCCGGACACCCACCCTTTAGCTATTGATCAGCATTAACGAGATCCCCTCTCAATCTGTTCCTCTCCAGCTGAACAGCCCCAGGCCCCTCAGCCTTTCCTCAGCAGAAAGATGCTCCAGTCCCTTCATCATCTCTGTAGCCCTCTGCTGTCCCCTCTCCAGCAGTTCCCTGTCCTTCTTGACCTGGGGAGCCCAGAACTGGTCCCAGTGCTCCAGGGCAGAGCAGGGTGAGAGGATGACCTCTCTCCACCTGCTGGCCATACTCTTTTTAAGCCACCCCTGGAGACCTTTGGCCTTCTTGGCTACAAGGGCACATTGCTGGCTCCTGGGCAACTTCTCCACTGGGACTCCAAGGTCTCTCTCTCCAGAGCTGCTACACCCTCACCTGCACCCGTTCCTGGGGAAAAGCACAGGCTAAAGAAGGCTGAACTGGGGTTCGAAGCCTGAAGGCACCCCAGGTCTTCTTTCTCCTGTTCCCCAAAGCAGCACATGACACCAAGTAAAGGATGGTGAGCCACCACCCCTTCTCCACGGCACAGAAAACCAGTCACTTGGCAAGAACTGGCTGTACCTCAGCCACAGCTCCAGCTGGGGCTCTCGGGGCAAGCTCCTCACCCGTCCCAGGGCTCACCGGCCGCGACTCCAGATTGTTTTGCCTCCAGCTCCCCTGGGAAGGGCCCAGCTGGGCACTGGGACCACGCTCAGATCAGGCTTCACTCCCCAGTCGGTGTGTTTGCTGCGGTCACAGGCTGGGGGGGGGGGGAGAGTTTCTTTGCTTTAAACAATTATATACTCCTTTAAATAAAATATGCCCATTGATAACATCTACAGCAAACATTTACAGAGTTAACAAATGCAGAAACTATTGTCATTCCACCCAGAGAGAAAGTTACAGGCATCAGAGGCTCCTGTTTTCTTTGGAGATGTACCAGTGAGCTCCAGGGGCGCTTATGCAACACACAACCCTACAGCCCACTCTTTATTTTATTTTATTTTGCTCTGTGTGTGTGCAAGGTGCTTTTTTCCCCCCCATTCCTTTGCTTTTTTTCTCTCTTGTGGGGACAGAGACCTATAGAAGAGGCAGCTGAAGGTCCATCTGAAACCATCTGCTCCATGGGTGCTGGGCACCGGCCTCAGGAGAGACGGGTTGAAATGGGGCTGGCGATGCCATCGCTGGTGGGAAAACCAGCATCGGGGGGGACAGGCCCTGAAATGGGGCTGAAGCCTCCCGACCACAGCAGGGTGGGTGGGAAGGCCAGGGACTGGAAGGGACCGGACTCCCAACAGGTCCTCTCCTCCAACAGGTCTGCAAGGCAAGAAGGAAAGGAGAGGGGAAAAAAACGGGAAAGGGGACAGGGAAAGGAAGAGCCAGTTCTTCTCTCGCTCTCGTGACTAAAGAGATTTCAGTCACCAAGACTGATGCTCCCCGTATAGAGGAAGGAGACTTCTGCATTGTCGGGGTACCAGGACTCACGGAGCAGAATTAGTAACGGCTCTTTTGCTCCTACACTGATAAAGGCACTTACAATTCCAGGGGTGGTGTCAGAGAACCATAACATACACAGTCATAGGTATAAAATGAAACAAGAATTCTGACAGTGCTGTGAGGGAGATGTTCATGGAAACCCGACACAGAAGACTTTACAACCTGCTGGGGTGAGGGCGCCAGAACAGAGACAGGGTGTAGGGCAGGGTAAAAAAATCAAGTGCTTAATAGTGGAGAAAAATGTCAGAAATGGAAATAAGAAGCCTTCCTGACAGAGGGAATGATTCTTCCCACAAATAAGAGGTGAATTCATTTTCAGAGCTTGGTACCTCTTTCCTTCTGCTTAATTCTGCAGATCTGCTGGGGAGAAGACACCCCTGAAGAGATAACTAAATTCCTAAGCTAAAAAAAAAAGAAATGACTAAAACACTGGGAAATTTGGGAGTGTTTTTGGCTTACCTTGTAAATAGTTCTGGGGGGGGTTGTGTGCAGCCTTTTGTAGCCAAGTGCAACAGGCTGGACACTCGCTGGGGAACAGCCTGGGTTTGTTTCCTTATTCCAATAACACCGGGGGGGAGCTCGCTCGCTCGAAAAAACAAAACAATTCTGCTAAAAGGAACTAAAAAAATTTAAGTACATTCAGCATTTTGGGATTCCTTTGGCCAGCCAGTTTGGAAATGGAAATGGCATTTGCTTGTTTAGTTGGTTTTGTGTTTTTTTTTTAATTAATATGCATTATTTCACAGTTCGTTTTTTAAAATATAAAAATAATAAAAATAATTTTGAAATACGAGACAGCACTTCTCACCGTTCAAATGAATTCCAATGGTATTTTTTTTATTGTCATCTCCAGGTGAAGCCCACGCGACCTTCTCAGAGCTTCAGGTGCGCTGCCCGCATGGGAGGATCCCGGAGCAACCGCGCTGCCCGGGGGCCAAGGGAAGCTGGCAATGAGGGCATCCAGGGGGTGACACCGGGGGGAGGACAGAGGGGGCAGATTGGTGGAGTAGATATAAAATAATGCTGTGTCCCAGCACAGCATCACACCGGCCCGTTGGTAACCATTTACTGATTTACAGAGAACCCTTCAACTGCAACTCCCAAGGGATGCAGCCGCTACAAAAGCCCACAGGAAAGGACATTTTAATCAGCACGTTTTTCCTACGGGCACGAAGCATCGACTTCCTCATCCTCAGCAGCACAAACACCCCCCGGCTCCCAGCCAGCAGGGCACCCAACTCCTAGAAGTTCAGACCAGCTCTTTTATTCCGTGCAACGGGCACAAACCCAGATGAATGCCAAAAAAAAAAAAAACCCACACCAAACCCCCAGAAAATCCCCAAACACAGCAAAACCACCCAACCAGCTCTCAACGTACCAGGGGCCGCACCGTCCCGGGTGTGGAAGCACAGGGGGGGACACGCTGCTCTTTGAAGTGCAGCATTTTAAGCACAAAGTGCTGGAGGCCGGCAGAAGAGAGCTGTGTCTCTGCCAACACAGCCCAACTGGGTTTGATGTAAAAAAAAAATAAAATAAAATAAAAATCATTGAAAGAACAGTAGATGCCCTCCTGCGTGTTCCCCACACCGAGACAAGCAGCGTTTGAGACCAGGCTCGTGCCTGCACCAGAGACCACGTCTGTGTCCAGAACCTCCTCTTGCACGAGGTGAATCCCAGTCCCTGGGGCAGCTGAGAGTTTGCCCGGAGCCCACCATTAGAACCACTTTTTGTTGGGATTTTCGGCAAAGGAGGTGATAAGGGAAGCTTTGAAGAAAAGACTCTCATTGCCCAGCCCCTACCTCTCTACATAATAACCTAATAACCACACAACACTAGTAACACTAATCTCCACGCAGCTACCCAGTTCCCACCAGCACCAGTAATACCTGAAGAATCAGAAACTGGATTCAGTTTTTAGGTTTAAACAAGCCTTTATTTCCCAGGACATCCCAGAGATCAGACGTTCTCTACCTCCCCGGCACGAGGACACAAACCAAGACCGTGGTCTTTTTTTTTTTAATCGCCTGCATTTCATTTCATTTCACCCCAAACTCAAAAGACACCTTGTGCTTTGAAAACCAGACCCCAGCACAACTCAGCCCGCTGGAAACAATCACGTCTGTTTATTTTGTCACCGATTCAACCCCATACGGCTCTCCCCATCTCCAGAATCCTGCTGTCTCCTGCCAAAAATCACTTGCGAGTATCTTGTGACAGCCTTTAATGGGAACACAAGCGCTGAGGGCAGTGAGACACCGGGACAGCTTTGCTGGGGCTGGAATGCGCCGAAAACACCCCCCTCCTCCGAGAATTGGGATTTTTGTGCTGCCCCCGCACGCCCCACGCTGCTCCTCTCCATCAGACCTGACCAAGTGATTGCTCCCAGTCGTGTCTCACTCTTCAGCAGCAGCAGCACCTTCTCCCAAATTACTTAGTCCAAAAAACTTTACTTTAAAACACAGACCCCTCTTTCTACAGGATGTAATTAGACTTTTTGTCTAAATCATTAAAAACTGGGTTTTTTCTGCAGGGGGGGAGGAGGAGGGCAGCGTGTGTCTCAACAAGCACAGGTGTCTGAGTCCAAAGCAGCAGCCCTCGGCACGAGCCGTCCCAAGGAATCCCCTGGTTCTGCTCCCGCTCACCCTCATTAGTGCCGTGTTTCAGCAGGAGAAGCCACATTAACGCAGCGGCTCGTTCCCAGATCTCAGCGATTTACAGCGAAACAAGGGCTGCGAACACACGCTCAATCTGAAAACTCCCCCATCCTCCTCAGGGAAAGCTGCTCCGCCACCATCACCCTTCCTAAAAGGGGAAGATCCCAGGATCTGGGTATTTCTAGGTTCTGGGATAGGGGTGAAACAGAGCTTTGCTCACTCAGATTTCCAGTTTGTACCAGTTACAGAGTGGAGGAGGACTGGTTCCAGACTCTTTGGGTTCCTCTGGATGATGACACTGGGCAAAGAACCCTCCCGTCGGATCACTGTAGGCAGCAACCGGCTGCAAAACACAAGAGGAACGATTCAAGAGCAGAGCAATGCTCCGAGAACAGCCCCGAAAATCCCGGAGCAGGGCTAGAAATGCACCCCTCGGCACCTGCCCGGCCCCTCCGCCAGGGAGGGGAAACAAAGGCTGGGAGAAGCGACGGCAGGAAAAGCCCAGAGCAGCAAATTCCAGTTCCCTGCATCCATGGGATGGTGGCGGTGGGGAAGGAGGGGAAAAAAGTCAACCACGGATTTCAAAGTAACCGAGAAATACTTTTGCAGCAGGCTCTTCTCCCTCGGGACAGGAAGAATTTAACCGACAACGTTGTCTTCCTCTTACCTCAGGCTCCTCTGATTTCTCCTACTTCGTGCCTTCTCACCCCTCCCCAACACATTCATTTAGTTTACTAATATTTTTCCCAAACAAATGCTCTCATTTACGCAGAATACACCTCAAAAGGGTTTTTTTCCCCAGTCTTTTCATTACACCAACTTACCTATTAAGCGATTTTAAATTTCAAATCAGCATTTTGAAGTTAAGGTTTTTATTTTGTGCTTCTCTTAGACCTGCTGTGACCATCTCACCTGCCAGTCCCCGGGAGCTCACAGCCAGATTTGGGCTTTCCTGCTTCAGTCACACAGTCTTCATCTCCCACAGACCAGATAGATTTTCCTGGATGAATTTCTGGGGTTTCACGGATTTTTTTGTTTGTTTGTTTTTTTGGTTAGGGCTTTTTTTTTTTTTTTGAGGACTAAAGGATTTTAATCTTCAAAGAAGTGCTATTTTGTATTTGTTCACTCGACGTTATATTCTTCCTTCCCACGACTATAAACGCTAAAGAATCTAAGAACACCGAAGGGATAGATATTCCCATTATCAAATTCCCTTCGAAAATTGGCCAGGGAGAAAAAGACGGAATTTCTCTCTGAAACAAACCAACCCACCCCAGAATCCGCCCCGCTGCTTGAGCCAAGTGTTATTTGTACCATTGATGTTCTGCTTCCCTCTGCCGTTTACCAGCAGCAGCGCAGCCACCTCCTGCCAGCCCGAAGCCTGCCTTCAAAATAACCCCAACCCACAAACCAACCTTTAGTTCCGGGCAAAACTTAGCAAATTAAGCTTAAGAAAAGCTTTATTTTTTTTTATTTAGTAATAAATAATATAATTATTAATAAATTTTTGTGTTTTTTTTATTTCTAAAGTTCGCGGCACTGAGCAGCACTATCCCCGCTTCCCTCAAGCTCAACATTCCATGAAATATCAGCCACAACCCACCAACTGTCTCCTGCTGTGATTTACAGCCCAGGGGAAAGTCAACTTCCAGCAGGCGAAAGGCTTCACAGACCAACGCCACGTCACAAAGTAAAACTACCAAGAACCAAAGAATTATCCTGGAAATCAGGAGTCCTGCGTGGCACACAACAGCCTTGCCTACGGGACATCACCCATTTCAAGAAATGAATCCCACAGATGCGTTAAAACCGTCAAAACAGTAGTGGTCTTTATTTCCGTTAGACAAGGTAACACTTCGTTAATACGAATTTATCTCAACGTTTGGGAGATACGGAAATCGGCGCCTGTTAAAAAAAAGTGAAATAAACCCCCTTCCAAAAATATCTTGGATAATACACGTGTCTGAATGTTACGCTGTCCCTGTGATGAGCCCTTTCCATGCCGTGACATCACACGCGGTTTTGCAAGACAAAACAATTTATGGCCTGTTTTTTTCAGCCTCTGATTTGTGAGCCCTCACGGTGCCCGAGAAAAGCAAGTTCGTACATGCTGTGCTGCACAGCGGCCCAAGTACAGAGATCTCAACTGGGGAAAAAAAAAAAAATCATCTAGAGGGGTCCACAAATCACAAAAAAAGAGAGAAAATACTGTATTGGAATAAACCCTCGAATCCCAGTGACCTGGAGGGAAAGTTAACATTTGCTCAAAACCAGACAATGCATTAGGCAGTTCATTTTCTAATTTTAGAAACTGGGCTTTGAAATAATGCAGTTATCAGGTGGCTTTGATTAAGATAAGTTAAAAATTGCAGACTACAGAAAAGTCTTCAAATAAATGAAAAAAAATCTCTTCCCTTTGTCATCTAACGCCAAGAACTACCCCATAAATAACATCTGTACTTCGGGACTCTGCACGTAGATCAGGGATGTTCAACACAAACAGGATTTCCTTTCAGTGCCAAAGCAATAATTAAAGTTTTAGTTCGCACCTTGTTTAAAATTTTTAACATAGAGGAGAATGAGTCCTGCAAAACCCACTGGTGTCTGTTCCTGTTGCAAATCCCAACTAATGAAAAATTACAATCTCAGACCCCCTGCCCCCAGCAAGCTCTCTCGCAGTCTTGCCAAGGAACACGTAGTCAAAGACAGCTCATACATTTATTTTTTTGGAGGGGCAAAGGGGGTGTTAAATAATAAAGTGTCTCATCTAATGTGGAAAGGCAAAAAAAATAAATCAATGACTAGTTTTCACAGTAAAATGCATCAGCTTTGTAGTTTCATTTGAAACCAAGAACAAATCATGAAACGTCATGAAAATAAGATAAAAAAAAATCTCCTAGAGTGATTACTAAATGAAGTTAAAATTACCACACTAATCAGTAAACCCCAGAAGAAAAGCAGATGCCTCATATTACAGGTCCTACATTAAACAGTATCCACTTTTTAAAATAAATCCATAAAATCTGTTTGTTTGGCCACTTTGCACATTTTTCCCCTAAAAAATACAGTGTACAGAAAAAAAAAAAAATCTTGTTATTCCCAGTATGAATTCTGAAGTAGAAGCTCAAAACCCAGAAGTTAAAGATCAGCTAAAAGGATTTAAATTATTTACAAATCCAGCAGGTAGAACTACCATAATGGCTTCGTTTCCATCCTTGTAGTGGCTTTCGCTCTTTTCCAGCAGCATCTGCAGCGGGAACCTCCGCCAACAGCTCCATCACTGATCCTCCGTCATCTTCAGCAACTCCAGGAGAGCCCCAACAGCTCCAAAATAACCCTTTAAACAAGGCAAAAGTCAAACAAATTCCCAAGTGAGATGTAAGCATGAGCACGTGAAGTCTTCAGCTCCGGTAAGGCAACTAAACGACTTTTCTTATAAGATGCACCCTGTTGAAATCTGAATCATGATTCAATATGATCTTTAGGTCCAAGAAAAGGCTTTATACCTGGAGAAACCTCACACACTTCTCCAAAATTGTCAAAAGGTACAAGTTACAGCCCCACTGTAATGATGCTGTGCTGAGGGAGGGCAGTTTCCATTTTTAATACATCCATCTGGAAATTAGGCTTATAAAATTTAATTCTAGTTGAGGTTTCTGTACCAGACCCCGCAAACGAACACTGTGGGTACCGGGGTCAGAAAGCAAAAATGAGAGAGCAATAAATACCCCAAGATTAGTGATTAAGCCAGAGAGTTAACAAGGAGAATTTTCAAATGAGTCTGTAATTAAACTGTATTTACACAGATGTAGCACTGAAATTCTCCCTTTTTCCCTTCACCACGTCAAGAACCACAAGATTTCTGTACTTCCAAATAAAAGTAAGTTCAATGTGTATTTCCTTACCTCGTGTTCTAAAAACAGCGCTTTCAGCTGTCCCTTGGACCAATAGTCCATGGCATATGCCAGCACCTTCATGGAGATCATATTAATTCTGAGGAAGTTGCCAACAAACACCACCTTGTCGATGTTCTGCAACATGGAAAAGGAAAGCAGCAAAAGTTACATTCGGCTACAACATCGGCCTCATTCAACACGTGCTTCTGCCTCCACTATGGAGTGAAATGGGAATTTTGGGTTACATTTACATTCTCCAGACTGAAAAGTAAAAAAAAAAAAAATTAAAAAAATTAAAAAATTATTGTAGTTCCTGACCACTAAGTAGAGATATTGAAAGAAAAAAAAAAAAAGACGTTTTATTCCAAAGATGGTGAATATTCACTTAAAGCCTAGACATTCCTGACATCAACAGGATTAAGGATGTTTTGTTGGAGCTTTTTGTTGGTTTTTTGGTGATTTTTTTTAATTGTAGATGACACGGCTGCACTAAAGACATCTTTTCCCCCTGCTTGTTAAATAAAGCAACTTTATTAACAAGTTTTAACTTTATTTAACGAGTTTTGCCACAGAGAACACCCTCGCTCCAGCCCTCAGCATTGCCGGGCGCTGACACCCGGGTGCAGTAATTCATGTGCTCAGTCCCCCACGACTGAGTTACAACTGTCCTCCAGCCACACACATCAACGTAAATTGTACTTAAATACTTCTGCTTTAAAGCCACCTATCCCCTCACTCCCTGCGGTCACACTCCTTCCCAGGAACTTATGAAATAAGAACTTCTCAAAGGGCTGCTGTCAAACCCAACACGGCCAAGAGCCCTTTGTCCCCCCTGAGGGGGCAGCTCCACCTCCCGCGCCGTTTCTGGCAAAGGAGGGACACACACGCAGCCGATAATCTCCCCGTCACGCGATCCCATCAAATTGATCAGAAGCTACATTTGCACTTCATTTTCACGAAGCTATTTATTTTTCCTGAATGCACGCACGAAGCTGCTGTTACCAGGAGCTCCAGCAAGCAGCACCTAACGCCGAGTATAAAAATTACTGATAATTTAAAATCTAAAAATACTCGCCGTACCTACTAGAGCAGCAGTGCAAATTTCACGTCGATTTTATTTGCCAACCTTCCTCCACTTGACAAGGTTAAAAATGACATTGTCTAGATTTTTGAACTGAACTACAAACAGCTTTAGCCTTTTTCAGCAGTGGGAAAATGAAGAAATGCTGCTTCTATCTCGTCAGGGCCTCCTGCCGATTTACTTTTCAACTGTTCGCTGCTGGAATACTCAAAGCTGAAAGACAGAAACCTTAAGCTGGTGGAGGGACGGTGATGGTGATGAAATGCTCACTTAAACTAACCCACTTACAACATCCTGGAAAAGACACACACTCTCTCGCTCCAGGGGATTTTTGGGAATTGTTTGCCTTGCCAGCAGCAGAAAGCCATAGCACACCTTTAACACAGGATACACACACACGAGCCAATACAATAGAATGGGGGAATCTCTATCAAAGATGCAGTAAAGAAACCCGCATGGATTTTTGCAAGAAGACTGGTTCAGACGCCACTTCCACGCCCCGTTAGTGAGGGAAGCAGGAACCAGGGATTGGTTTCCTTCGCGTGGTCCTGCCCCGCCTGGGACAGACCCTGCCAAATGATGTGGAGCCAAACGCTTCCAGACTATGGAATTTTTTCTGCCCCGCTGCCAACTTTGTGCGAGCAAACTTCGCTTTGAAGTGCTGCAGACAGAACGTTTCATTGATTCCCCAGCCTCTTTTTTTTCCCTGCACACATGCAAGTCATTTGCGACACCATATTAAAGCTGCAATCATCGAAAAAAAACCCCAAACTTATCAAAACTCATGCTTCAGGGCATAAATTGATTTTGTAAAAGAACGTAAAAGTGAGCTTCACCGTAACTCTAAGCTAATACACGCGAACTCCACAAAAGAATATATCATTTGCAACTGTTTTTTAAGCCGAGTCGGGCATTTCACTCACGGAGCCTGGTGAGAGTCAGAGCCGTATCTCCCAAAGGCGATTTAGGTGCCCACATTATTTAGCAGAACAGCAGCATTACTCTTTTTTCCCCCCTGAGAGCAAGCTACCCGGGGATTAGCTTACTTGCAATGATATACCACATTTGAATTTTTTATAATAGCACCTAAAGCTCCTAAATGACGTTTTCATTCTCCAAAGCTACGGAATTTAGGTTCAAGTGTTGGAAAAAAATTCTACTTTGGCATTGCCTGAGAAATGAAGATGACTCTACGCATCGATCCACATTGCTCCGCTAAAGCTCCAGGGACCGTGTCCGGTCTGTAACGACGGCTGCCCCCAGTGTGGGCAGGGCGTTAGGAACTCTGCCACCACGGCTCTGGGAAGCGTTAGTTTCCTCCTGGGAAGAGGCGGCGCCGTCTCTGCTGCACCTCTCCATGCTTTGATAGCCCTGTACAATGCTGCTTGAACTCCATGCCACAAGGCAACACTGTAAAGAAGCTGAAAGCAAAGAGAACACCGAAAAAAGGAGTCAAATTGCCAAAAAAAAGAAGAATTAACACCTGTAGCCTCTTTTCACGACGAAGGGAGGTTAGCAGTGGCACACGCTGGGATTTGTGCTGTTCATCGCGTTTTAGAAGCGCTCTGGGAAGGACATCGACTGCCCTACAAAGGCATGAACAGCACCGCCGTGCTGAAGAGACTCACACCCGGTGACGGAGGAATAAAGCGGCAGATGAAGTTTAAATTAAAAAAGTGAAATGACACAAATGGAAGGAGGGAGAGGGAGAGAGACCTCAGCGACCAGACACAGTAACAGGCTCCGCATCAGCCACCCCCGCTCAAGACAGACCGGGGACGGCTCCTGAGATGTAGCAGCTCCGTGCCCACAAAAATAAAGGAACTCAGAACATGGAATTTATCAATGGGCATCAAAAATTCACTGTGCAGCCCCACTCTCAATTCTGCATGAAGATCTGATCATTCGATCTCAAAATTATAAACCGTAAGAAGATTAAAAAGAAAGGATGAAACGGTGGGAAAGAGACACAGAGTGTCTTCTGTCGGAGAGGAGACCAAGTGCTACAACGTTCTGTCTTGGAATGGACACAAGGGAGACATGGGAAAGGTTATTTAAAAAAAAAAAACCACAAAACCACCAAAACCCACCAAAAGCACTAGTGATTAATTATTTGGTATTTCTCATAAAGTTAATAACTAGATGGGACCCAATAAAATAATGAGATTGCAGTTTGGTGAGTTTTTTGGGTTTGCTTTGTTGGAGGTTTCTGGGGAGGGGGGGCATGTTATTGATTAAAAAAATTAAAAAGCAACACTCTCTTCTAACCACAGAGCACTGAGGAACTAAAAACATCACTGCATTTAAAATAAGATTAGGTAAATTCATTGAAAGCAGACAGAAGCGATTAATTACCACATAACAGCAAAGGCTGCAATTTGCAGCTCAAAGCAAGTGTCTAAATGTTTGGGTTTGGTTTGGTTTTTTTTAAACTCTCAGAAGCTGGAAAGGGGTGGGAATGGAACAACCCATCCACATTATCCTGCCTAAAGAAAAGACCATAACAAGCACCTGAGGGGAGTTTGAGGCAGGATAATGAACTGTTTTTCTTCCCTCTGCCCCAATACAATAGATCTCGCATCTATTCCAGGCATTTAACACAATAGACAGTTCAAACCCACCAGGCTATGGAAACAAGCCAAGCAAAATAATATTTATAAAAATATAATCTGTCACGGTATAGTAAGACCTGTTAGTATCGACAAGGTAATTCAGAGTATTAATTGGGATTACAAAGGTGTTAGCATCTACGTACTACAGCTTGGGAGCAGCTGAACAGCTCAAGGAGATCTTTCACGGGCAACTTTTCTCCCTTCAGTACCTTTGAAGCTCAAAGTACCTTACACTTTGTGTCAAAACACACACATAACACAGATCACAAGAGTTAGGACCCCACCTTAAATATATGCATATTTATCAAGTCACACACACAGCAATCTGCATTTTTGCATTCTGATAATCTTCCTAGGTTGTTTCTAAAGGTTTTTAGCTCGTAGCAAACGTGCCCTCTCACCTCATTGAGCGCACACATGCGAGCAATGGACCCGATGTTGTTGGTGATGGTGACCAAAGTAGCTCTGGCCAGGTCCTCTTTACTGATGGAATCTCTCTTCTCTTTACTCATCATGTGGCCAAAGCTGCGGGAGGAAGATTATTCCTTTTAATATGAGTTATTTAGGAGTGCTGAAAGCCCTCTTATCATTTAACAAGCTTTGCTTGGGTTTAAGAGACAGATGTGAACATGTCAAAAGGGATGCCTTTGGAAAGGCAGAACAATGAGCAAAGATACTTCTAAAATAACTAATTTAAAGGGCAGCAAACTGCACCAAACATCTCTTACACCTGCTAAAAAAAAAAAAAAAAAGAGCAAGAAGTAGGTGAGAGATCTAAGGACAAGCCACATGACCCATTCCGAGTGACATTTCCACATGGAGTCAGTGCATAGTCCAGGGATTACACGCTGAGTCCGGCACACACAGCAAGTTTCCCAAGGAACTCCTGAAAAACAGCTCAATTAACACATACCTCGAGGCGACAGCAGAGCCCTGAAGGCCAAACCGCTCGTAGTCCCCTCCGTAAATATCCTTCACCAGCTTATCCACGTTGGTGCTGTCTCCCTTCGCGGCCATCTCTAGTGCCTCCTCAAAGGTCTCGCAGCCCGTCAGCAGACAGCACAGGCCCAGGAACGTCCCTCCTCCGAGGCTGGAAAAACAGAGGTCCTTCAGCCCAGCATCTCCAACCACCTCCCACCATAGCTCTCCAGACTCCAACACGGCCACCAACGGCACCCCACAACTTCTCCCGCACACAAGTGAGGGCAGACACCCTAAATTGCGTTCTGATTTAACACAAACGTCACCCAGAGTGGTTTTAACCAAACTACGCTGAAGTCCTTAATGTTTAAATAGGAGAAACGATGCTAAATAAAGGGTTGGCTGAGAATAAGGTCCGACCCACCACCGCAGACTTCACTTTGCTATTTGTAGCACTCTCGCAGGCTTTCCCTGTGCCAGAATAATTAGCCAGCAGATCGCTTCAGTCAGTGATGAAGGAATAAACAGTGATCAAAGCTAAATACCTCCGCAGAGGCAGGCGGCCAGGAGAGATCTGTCCCCCAGCCTGGCTGGTTCCTGTTCCAAGCACGGCCCGGAATGTCTCAGCCTCCAAAGAACCCTGAGCAAGGAGCAGCCGCGTGAGTATCTCCGATGGGCTCATACAATATTTACTGACTATATAAATTTAGCAGGGACTGTCTGACTGGGCATCGCAAGTTGTTAACTCACTTCATTAAAATTCTACCCTGGACTTTTCAGTCTTAACAGATATGAACTTCAACTTACTAACCTCTACCTCCTCTACATCCTGCCTCACCCTCTCTTTACCCTCGAGAAAGTCAGGATTTGCAGGGATGGCAGTCCCACCGCCAACACGGGAACCAGTGAGACACCACACTTGCACCTGGTGAGAGAGCACAGGAGGAGTGATGGGAACACCATTCAGAAACTTGCCTTGGATTATCAGGCAAGTTTTTCAGAAGACCTCTAGAAGCGCTGTAATACACTATTCAGTAAGGGAGCAGCAGGAAGCCCTGCCCACCAGCCACGAGCCGGTATTGATTTCATCATCTCTAACACGCCAGCAGCACCCTCCAGTCACGTTTTCCTGCCACAGTGGAAAATAATCAGAAGCACATCTAGATATATCAAAAGGGCTATGCTTGGAAAACGACCAGAATTGCAAGAAAAACAATACCTCTTCCATTCAACTTTTTGTTCATCTGTATAAAATACAGAAGATGGCTCATTGTGGCCAAGACATGCCCTAGATAAGGCAACAGAAGACACATATGCAGCCACGTGCAGGACACAGGAGAAACTTCATTACTACGGACCATGCACTGAAGAGGAGAATGCAGGTTTAGAAAAGACTGTAGCAAATCCAAAAAGCTTCTTTGGTTGCTGTTTTGAAATGGGATTTTATTTTTACGTTTCTGTTTTGGCGGATTTCTTGTTTTTAACATTACTAAAAAATGAAGTATATCAATTTAGTTTGCTTGTGTGGGGAAAAAGTGGGACAGATTTATTGGTATTTTTACTATAAGTCTGGATGGATACAGTTGTAAATAAAGTTGTTTCCTATAGGCAAGCACTGCCGTCACAGCTACAGAGTCAACTTTAACACACCTCGGGCTGTTTTGCTGGTCTTGAGAACAAAATTCTGCACCCACCCCACTGAACTCCTGAACTGAGCAGTGGCATCTACATTTCTCACTGAATATGGGCCAGAGACCACTTCAACTCAGCTGTACCCTACAAATCATCTCAGACAGCACCGGCTGACCCAGCCTGAGGACAAACCAAGGACACAGACAACCAGATCCTAGTCTTTACACACTGGTGTTCCTTAATTTACCAGCATGGTCCAAAGACCAGCGCAATCTGGAAGGAAACAGGAGATTTAGTAAGATTCCTCTGTTAAAATCCAGTAGTAGCAGGTTATTCTACAGCCTAACTAATAAGCAAGAGGTTTTTGCTTAGCTCAAACATTTTTATTTCACTGCTTTGGCTGTCCTGAGGGATCAAAGCAGGGGAGACAAGATTCATTTACTGAGACAGCTTTATTTTGGTAATATCACAGCAAGAAATATGAAATAGGTAGGAACACCAAGAAGAGACTAAGGCAGCTCTATAGCTGAACGGATCCAAGATTTCTCTGATGTTGACCCGCTCTCGGAAGGAATCCTGGGATTTTCCAGCCTTGCTACTGGTGGGGCTTTGAAGAGAAATGGGAAGACAAGCACAATTTGGGGCTGCACCTACTACTCACACTACTAGTTCTATCTGTTCAATTATTAAGGAGAAAATAAATAAATAAATAGAATTAAAAGAACACAGAATTAGTTTACCTGGATCCTGTGACTCTCTTATAGTTGTCCTTGGAATACACAGCCAGGATGCTGACCCCTGAGCCGATGTTAACCAGCAGCATAGGATATGGATTATCAAGGCAGTAAGGCTTTTTCTGGCACTGTTCAGGATCTGTGGGGTTTTCGAAATAATAGCACTCGGGTTGGCCATTGAAACCAACAGAGTCAACGTAAAGGAGGCCTTGGATCAAACAGTCCAATTCGTCCAGTTTATGGAGTTGCAGATCAGCAATCTGGAAAAGAACAACAAGAAATCAATAAACACACATTTCCTAGTATAAGACAACAAGGAAGGACAAAAGGCTCCGCTGAAGCACTTTGATCACTTTAATAGTAACACATTATGTTATTGAAACAGTACAAAGATCTGCCCAAGCATGAAGTGCAAAATAAAAGGAGTTTTTTATCTGCCTGACAATGAGTGCCTTCCAAAACAACGATGTGTTGCGCAGTAATGTCATTTAGTTCCTTTGCTCTGGAGATATTCCCTGCCTGCCAGCAGGAAATGTTTCTCCCCCTCAGTTTTCTGAAGCAATAAATCTCTTCCCCCTCATCCCCATCCCAGGAGAAGCTACGGCTTTTGGGTGGGATCTGACACCTGCCTGCACAGCAGCATCCCTCATCCCACCACATTTCCCAGCAATTTAATCAAATTTTTAATAAAAGCATTAAGATCAAGAAACTTCAGTTAAAGAAAAGATAACCTTACAAAGTGCATGTGCTTATGTTAATGGGCATTGAATATGCAGTGGATTTTGTTTAACAAACATTTTTTAATGTATGTCCCCAGTAATCTGAGAGATCTATTCCTTAAAATTATGATGAGCACTTTAAAATGCCTCAGGAAAATAGGGTATTCCCGATGTTTGGTGAAAAACAGCATCATAACAGAAATATCATCAGGCCCATGCCCCCAGCAAAATGTTCATTAAAAATGTAACTGTAACAGAAGGCAGAAAAACAATTGTAAGACCTTCAAAAGCACATTCCCTCCGAGATCTCCCAGGTCACTCTTGACTGAACTCAGACATGTCTACTTGCCACAGCATTCTGTCCTCTGGAATGAGAAATCACAGCCCTTTCTCAAAATAGGATACGGTGACAATCTGCAGAAAGTCTCCTTCCCAAGTGACAGTGACCTCAGGCTTGTGCTAGGGAGAGGAGAGGGGGGAAAAAGAGTGAAGTTGCCAAATCCCGAGGTCATTTGCATCATGACACCTGAAAGGCAGGTCTAACCCAACTCCGCTTCTGGCAGCCAGAGACATGGGGCATTAGGAACAAAAGGGAGTTACAGAGCTCAGAGCTGCTTCTTAAACACTTGCATGCTGCTGGATGTTTTTATAACAGCTTTTGGAGGAGATCTGCGAGGTTAACTACCTCCTATTTTTAATTCTAGAGGCTATATTAAGTCACTACAAAGAGGAAAGATATTTCTGTGGCACGGGCATGGCCAGTAGGTTACATTCTTTTGAGTTATTTAAATCTCTTCCCTTAAGTTTTTTTCCTCTACTTGTGCACAGCTCTAACTTGCCTGAACTGAAAACCCTTCCAGTCTTTGGGTGTGCCCTTTTGTTACACTCAAATCCTGCAGCCAGAGAATAGAAATACGACCCAAAAAAACCCCCAAAACCAGCAGTCTCAGAGATATAGATACAGTTATTCATAGGACAATAGAGAAAAGCAGAGAGAATTTCTTCCTGCTTCGGTATCTCCTGAAACAAGTATATTCCAGTATTTTGCAATCCCTTCATGGTTTTGTCTTGGTTACCACATGGCTACACAAATTACAATTGCAGAAATGCAGCATAACAGACTTAAACCATTTAGCCAGCAAATAAAAGAATAAAAACAAATTAGGGGAAGAGGTTTTTATAGAAACATTACAAAAATCTTAAGGCTATTTTGCAAATATCTTGGATTTCAGCAGTTTCTTGCTATTAGACTGAGGGGAAAAGCTCCGATCAAGAGAGATACAGTACAAGGCACTAACGTACTAAATGCTTCATGCTCTCTTTCTCCCAAGGGACACCACGGAGCCCACTATGTCATCACTCATTAGAGCATTTATTTCTTTTGTTAAAGCTCAACTAATGTCGCACGGAGCTAGTCAAAATAAGGAAAAATTCTATATGAACCATGATTTATCTCCAAGTTATGTGCTGTATGGTCTCACTTTCCTCATCTTACTGGGTAAGCCAGATGCAGCACGACCAAACACTGACACAGGTACAGCATCCACTGATGCTCTGAACCAGGAGCCTCCTCCACAGAGACAAGTCATTATATGTATATATCTCATGATAATATATATACATATATCAGCATGATATATGTATATATCATATAGAAAGACAAGTCACTTGTCCCTGCCCAGAGTAGGGGGTTGGAACTAGATGATCTTCAAGGTCTGTTCCAACCCAAACCATTCTATGATGAGCAGATTTATGGCCCCTACTGCTTTTCTCTCGTCAACCTCACCCTTTTGTCCATCAGTAGGAGACCTTGCGAGAAACCAGCAAACAATACAAACCTAGAAGTAAAGCACTTCTGGCATTAGTACAAAAACACAGACAAAACTCCTTGTTTCTAGCGCCTTCCTGGTCAGGCCACCAATTCTGTAAGGACAGAACAGGAGAAACTAATCAAAGGTTCTTTTTCAAGCACTGAGCGCGGAAGTCTTATTAGGTCCAGCCCGTATAAAAGACATAGCAGGATTCACTCTGCTTTTTATAGCTCTGTGCTATATTTAACAGCTGATATCCTGTAGGCAGAAAAGCCCCATTACTGCTTGCTTTCATCTACATTATTCATAGCAGACTCAAAAACTATTTTTCTGCATTATTGCAGCAGTTCTGGGTTTCGTTTTTGGAAGGAGCAAGACGAGCATCAGTATCCCATGTCGATCCGCCCTCGTTCCGAGAACTGCGAGCTCTGCAGCCACCCAACCTCCCAACAGCCCCGGGAACCACCGCTTTTCTTGTTTCTAAACCCAAATTAGGGCATAGTTGCAAGAAATGTAGTAACCCGGACTTGTGCAAGAAGCCATGATAGAGCCAAGGTGACAATCCCCAGTCCCTTTCCCTGCACAGAGAGCTGACTTCTCTCTATTCCTTTCTCTGCTCACAATGACTTCAGCAGCAAAACTCCATCAAAAAATAGATGTGCCTGTAAACATCATAATTTATGTACGAGTAAGTGTTTTCTGGTGCCATCCCCTGACCTACCACACTCTACTTCTCATCTTCCTGCTGGTCAAACCCCTTCTCCTTGCAGGAATCAGAGTTTATACGCAGAAACGCAAATCAAAACGGGGAGCTGTGTGTAGAAGCATGTTTCAATTGGATGTTTTTCCTGCAACTTTTCAAAAAGTGCATTTGCAGATATTTTCCAGCCCTTCACAACCCCCGAGGTGAGGGCAAGCAGCAGAACTGAGCCTGCTCTGGGCTCCTGGAACTCCATTCAGCACAGTGCCTCTCTAGAAAAGCTTTATGGCAGAAAGTTGTGCTGAGAGGAAGAACTGCAGAATAAAGTACTACACAGGACCCTGGAGGGAAAATTTATGATGGGTACAGGGAAACCATATGCACATTTTTTTAGAAGAACCATTTTTCTGCATTATAGCCAGACTGTACAAATTCCTCTTTATTTTAAATGGTTTTTTTAAAATATCAGGAAGGGAAGAAAATACTTTGGACCTCAAGAAACTCTTCAGGATCATCAGAAAGAGAGACTCAGGACTTTAACCATGATTACAAGCAGGTGGATCACAGGAACCAGTGAACTTTTCCCTGTGACAGCTCATACCTTGGCAACAAAATCCTGAAACCCAGCGGATTTCAAGGATACACAAAAGGTGTGTTGTTCCTGCGCAGGGATGTTATTCTCAGGAGAAAGAAATCACACCTCTTGTCGTGCACTTGCAAGAAGTGCTAGAAAACGGTACTGGCTGCTCAAGTTCAGGTTGAGTTTTTTGGTTGGTTAGTTTTTTGGGAGGGGGTTTTGTGGTGTTTTTCGTTGTTTGTTTTTTTTAATATGCATGATGTCAAACAGGTTTTAGCCATATTCAAGAAAGAAACTGTTAGGAACGTAACATCTTGCAAGTTTTTCATTACCAATTACACCAGCCTCATTTACTATATCACTCTGGCTTTTAGATGCCTTCTGGGCATTGCTCCAGTTTCTATTTCTTATAATAGCTTACGGTGTAGCTTTTCCTTCCATTACCTCTCCTCCACTTTTGCTTCCTTCATGTTTTGATTGCCTTCACCTCAACCCTGCTTCCCTCTGGGCTCAGACAAGGTACTCCCCCAGCTGATCCCTCACCTGAGGCTGGGAAATCCCCACTCACCTTCAAAGAAGACAAAGTCTAATGCAAATAAAGGGTACTTTGGCTGAGGCAGGAAAAAAATCACCCTCTGGCACAGTGAGCTGCACGGATCTCATCCTTCTCCTGACAGGGAAAAGATGCCCATTGCTTCTCCCCGTTCCCTCTGAAGCTTCTCAGGGTGGGGGTAACAGAAGGTATCACAGTTCCTTCACCTGTCCTCTGGATGCTTTCAGCTCCAGCCCAGCCTACACACTGCAGACCAGCACCTCCAGCCCCTTTGAGCACACAAGGTGTTACCAGCTTACTCATCCAACAGCACGGGACAGCGAGTTTATTTCTCTTAAGGTAAATACAGTCCACGAGTCATCCAGGGGCATTCAGTTCACACCACAAAGTCAAGCCGTAGAATCAGCTAATAACTGGCACAAGGAAATCCCTCTCCCACAGCCAAGCTTGCTCTTAAAGCATTTTCCTTACAGGTTACACGGAAGGTGAAGGCCCAAGTGTCAGTTTGTGTTGGTCACAGGCCTCCTTCCTGCCTTCCCCAAATGCTCTTTATTAAGAGGCTGGGTTCTGGCCCAGGCCCTGCTTTCATCGAAGCCAGGAGTAAAATTTCCATCAAGATAAGTCTGGAGGTGTCTGTTTGGGGAAGGAAAACAAAGATCGCACCTTTGAGGCACTGCCGTTGGCAGGAATTTAGCAACAGAGAGGTTTGAGAGCAAAGTCTGAGCAGTCCTTTCTTCCCTCGTCCCCCAGGTATCCTTTACAAAACGAGTGACAGCCCCGGAATTTATTCCCCATTGCATTTACAGCACACGTTTGTGCAAGTGAGGTGTATGTGCTGTCAGGAAGGACACAGTATAAAGAGATTTATATTACAGCTACACAAGCAGATAAATCTATGTACTCAGAAGTGATGTTACAGAACATGCAAGGCAGTTGGGGAAAGGAGAAAGGATTATCAGAATTAGGCAACAGGTTCATCCATGCTTTAACACCACAATTATCTGAAAATAGAATCAGCCAGCCACAGAGACCAGCCATTTAGAAAGGGGGAAAAAAAAAAAGAAACCAAACCCAAGAAAGAAAAAAAAAAATGCTAAGCTGGAAAGGGTCCCTTTAGTGAATTACTTACTGATGCTCTTCAATGAACATTAACTATAACCATCTGGTTGGTAAAATTATTTCTGTGGTCTAGTTTAATGAATAGAGTCAGTTTTCCTGCTTCTAGGGGAAGCTCTCACATCTTCAGAATGAGGCAAATGATTTGCCAGGCACTGATGGGCGCCGCTGGCAGCCTCCGAGCGGCCCAGGGAGCCTTCCCCAGGTCTCCCCCATCCAGCACTGGGGAGCACACGGATGGGTTCAGGCAGCCAAACCTACTTAATTTTGGACATTTACCTGCCTTTCCTTGGCACAGAAGACAGGCTTGAGGTAAACAGAAGGCGCCTCCCGATTATGGTTTTTTTTTTTTTTTAATGCACAAAAGCAACAGAAATGTCTAAATCAAACACATTTAACTCATTTAGGGATTCAGAATTAGACACCGGAATAGGCAAGCAACAACAGCATATTTGCCTAAAGCTGCTGTAACTGTAATCTTCGAAGGATTCCTTCTTTGGGATCTGAATGCTGTTTTGCAATGTTAGATCTTTTGTCCTAAATCTACGCAGTCCTGGACGTCCCATAAGCATTTAGAAAGACCATGAAAGACAAATAGCTTAAAAGCCTGTACATAGGGAAATAGAGGGGCAGAAGAAAAGCACGTTACCTCTATCCATTTCAGCAGTTTCCTAGCTTGTAGCCAGATTTTTTTGATGAAATTCACAACATTCACAAACATACTTTAGTTTTTCCACACTGCTTCTAGGGCACAGAAACAGGAACATTTAAAGCCTCCTCCATGTAAGGTTTTACATTACGCTGTACAATCCTGGAGCCTGCAACAGCAGGGTGTTAGACTTGGCACACGCTCTCCGCTTCTACAGGTGCACTGGAGTGCTCAAATATTTGACACAGACACTTCAATGCCTCTGAGAGGGCAACCCCGGGGCTGTTGTCTGATGTCAATGCACAGGCAGCAGGACACCGAGACAGGCGGCTGCCGGTACAACGGCTAACGAAGTGTGACAATTTAAGTGCCAGTACCCAGGACACTCAGCCCTTGGAGAGAGATTAAGCAAGCAAACCTTCATGTAACAGGAAGCATTTTGCTTCTCTAACACTCCACGGACGTTACAGTTTGCGCCAAGAAATAGGTGGGGCTGGATGGCTGTAAGAAGAGGTGTCCAAAGCACCCACTGAGGGGGGAGCGCACTTCATTGACCAAACACCCCCGACAGCCTTTAAAGTGCTTGCTTTAAGCTACCTGCAAGTGTTGCAGCACACAAAACGTTAACTAACACCACAAAGACGTGGGACTTCATGCCTACGTCCACCAGGAATTTGCTACGTGACCTGATGTTTTTGTACAACTGCCAGCAAACCAGCCCCAGCTTCAACCACGGCTTCCAGCGCTACAGTCCCTATTTTGCAGCCGACATGACAGAGACGGGTCCCTCACTAAACTGCACATTTATGCCAGATAAAGCCAAAGCTATGGAGCAAAACTCCCAGCTGCGAGAGCCACCTCTTCCAGTTCAGTTCTACAGCTGCGGGAGCAAGGGATGTGAACCTCCTTACTAAGTCAGCAACTCCAGCTGCTGTTTCATGATGAATTTGGGAAGGCTGACCATTTCAAAGGGATCTTCAGAAAGTCTCCAAGTGACTTTGTCTCTAGAGAACATGACCTGAATCATCCCCTGCACACACGGAAGGAGGCTCCAGAAACCTGAACGGAGGCCACACTGACCAGTGCTAGAGCTTGCCTCCTGCTGTGATGCCACCACCCTTACACAAGGCAAGACCAACCACAGCTTTTGAAGACTTGACAATCATCAGCAGACCTCAAGATGTAAGGGACTTCCAATCGGCCTAAGGGATGAGAAGTCTGGCGCTAGAAGAAAATAAATGGAGACATGACCCCATAGAGACACATACCCAACAGGCAACTCTCTCGAACGTGGATTGTACCACAGCTCTCTAGTCCTCTGTTGCCACCATCAATTTCCACAGCACACTCACCCGGGAGCCAGGACTACTGCTGAAATCCATACAAACAGCAACATCCCAACAACAGATTTCCACCAGCTTCTGGAGCTCCCTGCAGAGATTACTTTTAAATTCTAGGGGACCTGGGATGTCATGAAGTGCCTTGCTTCACATGACGTACTCCAGAACTGAAATCAAAAGCAGCTCCCATTGTTGTCCTTCCATGACATCCTGCTCCACACCTGGGCTTCCAGACTCTGGACTTAACTCTGCTTGAAGACTAAAACAAGGGGAAGGGAACCAGGATCTAATCTCTAACCTGTATGGTTTAATTTCTGGGTTTCTAATAGATATCCAGTCTGCAAGATGAGCACCTGGTCTCTAGGTTGTCATAACACACCCTCAGCTAGTGATGAGGCATCTGGTCATCATAGCTGTACTCCAAAAAAGCCATTTGCTGCGGACATTTTGCACAGTAATGCTTCAGTAGAACACCCAGACAGCAGAACACCCTCCCCTGCCCTCTCCAATTAACAAATGTGACTTGATTCTGTTCATCTTAACCAGATAGGATGGAGAAAAAAAAATATGTTATTTTCTCTGCAAGTTTTAAGAGAAGGACTCCTGTGATGTTTCCCCAAAGAACTTCCCAGTGACCCCTCACAAACTGCTCACATACCGTTCTGAAGTCCTCCTCAAACTTGTAGGCTCCACCTCCCGTGGCACAGAGCGTGGTGTGCAAACTGGAGAAGTTCTTCTCGCTGCCCATCTGGATGAACCTGTGCATGGCGCAGCTGGGGAAGCGGATGAAGTGCAGGTTTCCTTTGCGGCCACACATGGTCAAATTTTTCAGTTCCAGGTGAACATCGCGAATGCCAGTTTTACCATAGGCTGTATTGGAGGTCAAGTATTTCCTAATGCTTTTCAGGTTTTCCACCTCCTCCTGCTCCTCTTCTGCAGTAATGTCCTTAGGTTCAAAGTAGACCAGTTTAACCAGTGTTCCACCGATATCCATTCCAAACCATGGAAACGCTACAGACAAGAGGGTTGGGGAGGAAGAAAGAGAAAGTCACTACAAATATAGAGGTGAACGACAATTCAGTGCAGTCACAGAAGCAGCTGCCACTGCGGAAAGCTGGTGGTCACTTATGTGTCCAATTCATGTGTATTAAACACCTCCCGAAGTGCAAACTTCATAAAGCCTCAATTAAGAAAAAGAATAATCCCAAAATACTCTTCTCTGGAGTAGCAGGTTTTAATAAAATGGAAATATTTTTCCCCAGGAAAGCATTTTCCTCTTCAGTCAGCACCTCCTGACAGAGGTCATTTACTGCATTTCACCCAGCCTGACTCCTTACCCCAATTCCTCAAAGAGACCGAGGAGGGGAGGGGGAAGAACAACCCAACAGGAGAAGAGCATTTCTCAAGTCACGTTCCTGCTGTGCAAGAGCCACAAGGGCCTTTCCAAGACCAGCCAGAAGGTCCATGGTGACAGGGCTCTGAGCGAGGAGCAACACACAACTCTCCCGTCACGCTGGGAGTCTCCAGGCTCCAACCCACCAGAACCAGCAGCTCTGGTGGAACTACACCACCCACATAGGTTAGCGGAAAGAGAATCAGCTGGTTTAAGTTCAGTATTTACTACAGACAGTCCTCTTTAAGCATAGACTCCCTATCACACAACTCTACAAAAAATGCCACTATTTGCTTCTCAGCACACACACATATATATCTATATATTTGCCAGAGCTGGCCTAGGTTTACCAAAACCTTTGTTCTGTTAATAGCAAGAGAAAATCACTACGGAGAGCACACAGACAGAAGGTACCAGCTGAACCAGGCTGCTCTGCTTATATACACACACATGTATTTTAAATAGTAAGCCAGGTAACTTTATGAAGCAATAAGACGCCAGAATACAGAACCTACACACAGGTACTGCAGAAGGAGGCAGCTGGTAATGTTTCTTAGAGAAATTAAATCAAAAGTACTGAGTGTGTTCTACTAAGATCCATTTATGAAATAGTAAACAACTTGGGACAAAGATTGTAATTAGCACAGGAGCTGCTGATGGCACTGCTTTTCCTCAGGTAATCACAGCTCAGTATTAAGTTACCCAACTTCAGGCTGAAAGGAGCTTAGAGCCTTTTACCTCTTACCACAAGGGTCTCAGCATCATTCTCGTCCGGCTGAACAATTCCCAGGTCTGAATTTCACAGTTATTAACACACACCCCCCCACACACACAACCGATCTTTAAGTGTCAGATATTTAAAACAGTCATTTTGCTCCATTGCTGTATGGCAAATAATCAAAACATCAGTTTCTCCCTGCTTTCCCTAAGGGCCAGGAGGGAATCTTGCATAAATCCCTGGAAGTACCTTGCTTACAGTTCAGTTCTTCTAAGAGAAAACCTACTGTTACCTGTCGCAAACTCTAATTCATTTTTCCGTGCCCTACAAGCTGCAAGACACAAAGACACTGAAATGAAGCATTATTTGAGGTTTGGAAAGATACATCTTATGCAGATGCATGAAAGCTCCCTGAAATGGGAAGAACTTGAAACAAGTGTTTTTAAAATAGGCTTTATCTTAAAGAAGAGCAATGTGTTACCACACACTAACCTGTATCTCAAAAGCTTTTGGAAGTGCAAGGTAAATATTGATGTGAAAGTGGTCTGGTCCCCACTGTACCACACAGCGGAGCTCAGGACACCAATCCCATTAGCCATTTACACAAATCTTTATTTAAGCTACTGAGAACTTTAATCACCTGTCTCACTGGAACTGTAAGGCTCCTCCTCAGATGTAGCTCAGCCATGCAGGCAGGAGGTTTAATCCTAAAAGCAGCAAGGTGGGACTGCGCGACACAGAACCAGCCTGGAGCTAAGGGTAACCCAACTTCCAATATTTTACATTAAAGGCATAAAATCTGCTACAATCGACCTGCACCAGGAGTTGTCTGAAAGCCGTAGTGTAGATTTGGTCTTTAAAGAGAAGAAAGAAGCCCCCCATCCTCCTATCAAACACAAGCCCAGCAGTAAAAGTGTTAAGTACCAGCAGCTGAGAGTCATTCATAAACGACTGCCAAGGCATTTACATCTCAACATGTTGAGGGCTCATAACTAAAGCATTAACAAAGAATAAGCCCCAGAGAAAACAACTATGAAGTTATTCCAAGTCTGTACAGTTCTTGGGAGAGGTACAGATAATGCTCACATTTAAAAACCAAGCAGAAATGCCAGACTTTTTTTTTTTTTTCAGTTTATTCTCTGTGTGAATCGAAGCTCCTTTCATTTCGTTGTGAGCCAAATGCAGAGCTGCAGAAAGAGCAGAACTTTGCTCCCAGAACAGCAGCAGTTTTCTTCAGCACAAATAAAGAACACAAGATCAGGACATAGTAAGGGATATTTCAGCTACACAGAGCAGTTAGGCTGAAAAACAAGTCCCAAAGTATGAAAAAAGAATGGTTATTTGTGTAGATACAGTCTCCACAGACTTGAGGGAAAACAGGGAGGGAAATTGGGGCTGGGGTTGTTTGTTTGTTTGGGGTTTTGTTTGTTTGTTTTAAACTGGAAGTCCAGCATTTCATCCATAACCTGAATAAATGTCCAGTTTCTTGAGTTACTGAAAAGCCAAGAGAAGGAAGTGGGATTTGTCCCATCCACACCTTAGGCTGGTAACAGTTACTCAGAGTAACCTGTGGGATTTACTATGAAAACGGAAGACACTGGGTACTTTGCAGAAATGCTTTCACAGGGTAAAAAATGCACTTCTTAACTCTAATTGTCTGATAAGGCTGTTACAGGCCGATTTCTCTCTTCTCAGCAAAGTCAGTGTGCAACACACCTGTTGGACCAATGCAATCTCTTAGCGTGGAGAAAATAAAACTATTCTACTGTATTGCCACACTGCAGTAAGGCATAAAAAATACCACCACTAGAAAAATCTAGTTCTAGGTCCCACAGAGCTGACACGGAAAGCGTCGAGATGAATCACACCTTCTGAAAAGCCTAGCATAAATCAAAAGGCACTGCTTATCTCCTTAAGAAAATTAATTCCCTTTATGTTAAAACTGCACCAACTACTTACTGGTTTGTTATCTCCAGATAAAAATCTCCATTACTCCAAACGTAGCTGCAGAAGCATGTGACGATGCAGCGAGAAGGTGTCCCGGCGTTGCTCAATCGGGTACCGCGAGGCTCACCGACAGCCCTGCCAGCTGGGGGAAAGGTTCCCGCCGGACAAAGCCCACATCTTACCTACACTCTGCACCAGCTTTGAGAGTATGAACCCGTAGGGCTATTCCTATAAGGCATAATTACATTCAGGATTGAACGCGTTTGATTTTTAAAAAATCCTGTGCTTCGTATACAATAAGGAGGGGGAGTGAGGAGCGAAGATGGAATCACAAGATGAGAGGAAGCAGGAACCAAAGGGAACTCCTTGCTCACTGAGTAACATTTTCCCCCATTAAAGAGGCTAATCCTTCACATGTGTTTCAACAACCACCACAGGAGCTTTGCTGAATCTTCTTGCTCTTCAACTCTTCGGAAGACATTGTGCCTGAGCCCCCTGGTTGCAACTTTCTTCCCTCTACCTGGACCCAAGAGTTCCCCATGACTGATTTGCAGCAGTTTCTGTTTCAGCTCTTACGTGCCTCTTACAAGACCCGCGTTTCCTCGAACGTGGGTACAGTATCTCAGGGTTTTTATCAGCAATTTGAATGGTGGTATCAATACTCTGATATCTTACTCATAAATATCTCAGATGAAGTCTCTTCGGTTCAGCTGCTTTTCTTCCTGGACACACATATGATGAAATCCTACTACTTCATTTACATTTTTCATTTGCATTTAGTTTGCATGGCCTGATGCTTTGATAATCTAAGAACTTCCTGTTTCAATTGGGACTGGAAGAGGGGAGCGAGAGCCAAAAATAAGAACGGGGGGGTAAAAAAAAAAAAAAAAAAAAAAAAAGGAAGAATCAAACCAAGAGTGAGACACGAGACGGGATTGTGTTCCTCACTGCTTCTGAAAGCTGCTTTCTATTAAAAAGGAAGCTGATAATGGCTTACATATATGTTTCAATTAATTCTTCCTATTCTACACAGTTATTTTGGGAACCCAAACATGTTGCAAAACAGAAACATTTGTTTTCCTTTGAACAAAAATAGATTACATAGATTAAAAAAAATATATATATGCTTAGTAATGAAATTTCTTCAAACTTTAGAAAGCTAGAGCTAAATAATTCATGCCCGTCTATCAGGTGAAGCCTTCCCGTTCATTCTCAGCAGCAAGGGCTTATTGAATGTCCACCTCCCCATCAGAAAATTAAAAGAAAAAAAAAAACAAAAAAACAAACAAACCCCAGAACCACAACCAAAAAGCTTCCAGCCCGAAAGCACAGAGGTTCAACAGTCATGACCATCCACACATACACAGTCTGTGACCACACACTGATTGCTGAAGGAGCCCAGGTAATTCCCTAGACTGCACAGCCTCATTAAAACACCCCAACAAATAAAAGCCAAACTTACAGAGCGACAAGAGGCAGTGATTAGCTCCCGAGAACCTCATTCCTGGATCTGATGGAGGTTTCCCCTTCCTGCTGGAATTATCTTGTCGGTAAGGCAGATAATGCAGGTTTAACTCCTGAGGTGCTGGACCACACCACACCAATCAGTTCAGTTTGTTAGGACCAGTCCCGTTCCCCCAGGAACCCTCACTTCCACCCTCACTAAAAGCAGCTGGGACTAACTTCACACAGCAGGTCACCTGCAGACACTCTTGAGACAAAAAAGATTGTGGGATATTCCAATGCCTCGGGACAAGATTTCAGTAACTGATGATAATGTGTCAAACCAAGAGACCAAAATCATTTTCCCTCCTGTATGCTCCACTAAAATATACTATAGAATCATGGCATTCCATATTTATCATCATCACAGGTGAAAAAACCCTAGGTTTTCCACAGTTTCCACCTGGCTTTAAGTAGTATTACAATAACCATGCTGCAGTCAAAAACTACCTAAATATTGGCCAAAAGCCTCCTTTTTGTGAAGCTGCACCTTGAAGTGTTTAGCAATTAACCATGGCAATTATAATGTATATTACTTATAAACATTTACCCTGCCTCAAAAACACACATTCTTTCACCACTAACAATTACCAAGGGAGTCAGGGTGAGATGCAAGACACAGATTGGAACAGAGACCCCAAGGCTTCACCTTAAATTAAGAAAAGCCATAGAATTAGGATCCCAGCTGGCTTCTCCCCTACCTCTGGTGTAGAATAACGCCATGAAGCTGGTGAAATCTTTGTCCCTGCTTGGCTACAAGGCTATTTCACAGGGATCGATGGAGGCACTCAACTGCTCTTTTTCTACCTTCTGTTCAAAGATCACACTTAAACACAACACCACGGCACTTTAGCAGGCTTTTCACATTTCCAGAATTCACACTGGTTCAGTATTTTATTCTCCCCGGAGCGCTCCACAGCACAAGGCATCATAACAGACACTTTTTTGCATTCATTATGCAGAAAGGGAACGTAAACCCTGGTCATAAAGGGTCTGCACTAATGACTGGAACCAGAAAATTGACATAAACCCTATATCCCTGACAACTCTGGAAAAAAACAAAGCAGAGACAAGCTCCCCAGCAGCAGCAAGAGGTGAGTCAGAAGGATGCAAGACCCCAGGTCCTGCCTCACCACAGGCTCAGCAGCAAACGCACTGGTTTCACAGGGAATCTCCCATTCTCAGAGCGGGGGAAAAAAAAAAAAAAAAAAAAAAAGACTTGGGAATATAGAATTCTACCTCACTTTGTCAGAAAGTAAGAACAATCAAGAAAACATCTAATTTATGAGGATTTAAAGGAATAATCGCTGCAGAGAGATAGGTTTCATTTGTTGAAATATTGGGAAATGCCAATGATCTCATTATCTGTTCCCCCACACAAAGCAAAGCCCACAATCAATACTGGAGTCTTACACGCCATGTGGTAACTGCGCTTCGTTTTGCAATGTGTCCTTAAGCACAGAACAAACATCTGCAAATGCCAGGACTAACTACAAAAACCAGTAAAACGGGTAGTATTCACTAGCCATGGATACAGCACAAAGCTGTGCAGGACCAGGAGAATTTGAGTCTAATTTAATGGAATTTTCAAGCTAGTGCCAATGTGCTGTCATATCTTCCTGCAAGACTAATACTAAATTGCAAATTTACTCTTGTACAAAATAAACCATATAAATTAAAGAGTATAACATCAGCAAGAGTTCCTGTATTTTATTCAGCAAAGAAACTGCCCATGAAATAGTCCTGCAAAGCACTTCCCTCACCTGCTGGTTTCATTAAAGCTTCTGTTCATTAAAAGCCTCCAGTTGAGGACTCTACTCTCACGCAGCCTGGGCAACCCACCCACTCACCTGGGCTCTGGGCTCCCACGGGCTCTTCTTCCCCTCAACATGAGAGAGAAACTCCAAATTCCTCATTCAACTGATCGTGTGTATCCCTAAAAGCCTTATTCTTTTAGTTTTTACTGTTGTGGCAGATTTGATACGCGAGTGCTGACCCTTCTCAGTCACACCAAATCAAAATGTAAGTTAGTCCAAGTTCATTTTGTTCCTGAATGAAAATGTGAAGCTGGAAAAAGTCAGCTTCTTAAGGAGAATGATTTGGTCACCAATATGTTAAATTTGGCAGAAGCCTAAACTAGCTCTCAGCAGGTAAACACTACATGACTAATCAATACAGAGAACATTCTAAGGGAAAGGGGTATGTGCAGCTCAGCAAAAACATTTACAAAGGCAGAGAAGCCCGGGCTAATAAGCAGCCCTGTGAAAGCTGCAGCTTCTCAAGGCTGTCTCTATTTTCTTCTGCTTAGACAGAAGAGTTTTTTAAAGTATTCGTTTCAAAAGAAAGGAAAAAAAAAAACCCACCCAAACCCCCGAGCCCTGAATGCGCCCCACCTCCTACTGAGCAGAAACATCTTGAAGCTCTGGCAGTGGGCAGCCGGGATCCCGACGCACCCCGATCACCCTTTCGGAACACACTGAACTTTTAACAAAGCAGCAAACATTTGTTGGCGTTATTTGAAGGGCTTAGGAAGCGAGAGCGCGAAGAAAGGGAGTACTTTTCCCACCGGATTGCTTTACTCGCAGAGTTTAGCAGGGAATTATTCAATAGCTCCATAGCTACGTGTAAGAAGTCAGCGGTGATCAATGAAGTCAAACACACACTGAATTAACAAGCCCCGTACAAGGAGGTACATCACAAACATGGATGCCTGAGACTCAGAGCCTTGAAACAAGCCACGAAGGGGACAGCCAGGCCCTCACACCTCGGGCCCCGCTAACCAAGAGCCACGGACCCACCAGGACCAATATTACAAATTTATCCTGTTTGCAACATACCCATTATTTATTTCCCCTCCCAGACGGAGCCATTCACCCTCCGCTCCCAGCTCTATGTCCCTCAATTCCAGCAGCCTTCGGGAAGGCGCACACACTAATGCGGCGAAGCCCCCCCGAGGCACAGCACCCCCCGTTACTCACAGTGCTGCTTGGGCACGATCAGCTTCATGGGGGCGTCCGGGAGCGGCGGAGACCGGCAGGACCCTGGCGGGGCTGGGGGAGCGGGGGGGTAGCCGGGGGGTGGACCCGCGTTTCAGGGCTGGAAGCTGCGGCCCCGCCGCCCGCGTTTGTGCGGGGCCGCCGCTCCCCGCCCGCCGCCGCCCCATTGGCGCAGGGCGGGCCCGGCCCACGCGGGAACGGGGCCGTGCCCGCCCGCCGCCGCCGCATTGGCCGCCACCGGGGGCCCCGGCTCCGCCCGGTGCTGGCGGGAGAGATGGCGTGAGGCTGCAGGCGGGGGGGGGACGCGGCGCTCGGCTCTGCGGGGGAGGCGGCGCAGGACCCGCGGCCGCCCGGCTCCGGGGCCCGCCGGGGCTGCGGCAGCGGCGGAGGAAAGGAGGGAGGGAGGGAGGAAAAGAGGGAGGGGGCCGCCTCCCGATACCGCCGCCCCCCCGGTGCATCACTTACGTGGCCTGTGCCGCCGGCCCGAGTCCATCCTCCGGCGCAGCCTGCATTTCTTGGCCGGCGAGCCCTGCCCGAGCGGCGGCAGCAGCTCCGGGCGGAGCAGCAGCGGGTGCGGCGCCTCCCCGCAGCCGCCGTTGCTGAGGGGGGGCCCGGCGGGGTGGAAGCCGTTCTGCAGCAGCCCGACGCCCAGCAGCGAGGAGGAGGAGGAGGAGGAGGCGGCGGGCGGCGGCCCCGCCGGGGCGCGGAGCGGCTCCCCCATGGCGGCAGCCTCTCCCCTCCCCTTTGTCTCCCGGCTCAGCTCCGCCCGGCCGCGGCGGAGCCTCCGCTCATGCCGGCTCCGTGCGCCGGGGATGCGGCGCCCGCCCGTTCCTCCGTCCGTCTGTCCGTCCCCCCCCGCACGGCGCAGGCGTCCTGCCCGCAGCGCTGCAGAGGGGCGGCCGCCGCCCTCCGCCGGGGACGCGGCGACCCCCCCACCCCCCCCCNCTCAGGAGAAGAGACCAACTCCCACCTCTCTACCCCCTCCTTTTAGGGAGTTTCAAAGACCAATAAGGTCTCCCCCTCAATCCTGCCACCAAACATCAGGCAGTGCCCATCCTCCAACCCCTCTCCTGCCATGGCCCCGGGAGCGCGCCCGGGGCACGGCCGGGCTGGGAGGAGGCCCCCGCCGCGGGTCGGGCCGTTAGCACCGCCGCCTCGGCGTGTCCGCACGGGGGACCCCCGCACGGGCGACCCCCGGTGCGCCCCGCGCACCCCACCCCCCGCAAAGGTGTTCCCGCATCACCGGCGCCGTTCAGGGTTTTGTCCCGTTTCCAGGCGTTTCCGCCCCAGCTCAGAGGGAGCGGGGTGACCTTGAACGCGTTCCACCTTGGGCTCTTCTAGTCCCTCGGCTTTCCCTGCCCGGCTGCGGTACTGGCGGGACCCACCGGGATTTACACCCCCCCTACCCCCACACCACCCCCCGGACATCCATGTGTGAAACCACATTTTCTGAATGAAATACATTGAGAATCGGGCGGACACAACCCACAACCGGGAGAGCTGCAACTCGAAAAGAAACGCTAATTGAATTTTGCTCCGCGCACGAAGGTCATTTCTTTATAGGAACTGCCCCTCGCTCCCCGGGCGGCTGTCCTTAAAGTGAGGACAGGTCACACCACGGCTCCTCCTCATCCTAAAATTAGCACTGGACTCAGGCCCTCTGCTTTAAAACACCTACAGAGAAGGGAGAGCCGTCCTCACTGCCCCCAGCAAGGGACAGGGTATTAAGAAATTGCTTCGTTTGAGAGATAACGTGACATCCCACTCCTTGACTGGGACCAGAACATCACATTTCGGTAACTGGGAAGAAGCCACAGCAAAAAAAAAAACACACGAGTGAAGCTGGGGAAACGAAGAAAGAATTTTTGAGAATGAAGAAAGAATTTTTGAGAACAAAGAACAAGTAAAATTTTCCTCCTCTTCAAAACCAGTAACCAACGTTCTCAAGATGATTAAAACACTCCAGATTCTCCTCATATCCTCGTGCATCGTAACTGCTCTAACTACCAGCCCCAAAACGTTTTGAGTTTTGTTTAATAGCTGTGAGGAACAGTCTGGGTAGAGCTGAGCCCCAGTTACAGCAAGGGGAAGGCATGGCCTAGACACCTTTCTGAGGTTCTTCCCAATCTTTTATTTCTAATTAAATAATTCTCTAATATTTTGCTGTACATATTGTGCAATTATTCCCAGGACAGCCGTGGACTAGACCACGCTGAAGAGAAGGAGAAGGTCAGGAAAATACGATCTGAATCACTGACAAGTTCGGGGTCAGTGCAGAGCAGTGGCATGTGACAGCCACAAATGTCACCTCAAATAATGCTGGGGAAAATACAAAAAATGGAGAAAGGTTAAAGACCATCCAAAGCAAGTGCCAGGTTTTATGCACAGGGACGGATTCACTTCTCAGTGTGGAAGTTTCCCCGATCTCATAAACTCTCCAGCAGAAATGGATGAAAACACTTTCCAAACTCTTTGTGTTGTGGAAAAATTAGGTTTCAAACCAATGTGCTGCTTTATCTAAACAATTTCAGACTCTGGTACTGATTAATATCACATGAACAGATTTCTGCACTGCAAAATACCCCCTTTTTCATATTATTTTTGTTTACACTTGTTTAATTTTGGAATGGGCTTTTGGAAAGGTTTTACATACCCTCTTCGAGTTCAATTTCAGAATTCTTCAGCTCTTCCGCAATGTAAATTAAGACAAAGGGAATAAAATCAGAGTATATTTAATGTATGCTGGGAGGGTAAGGGTTTTAACGGGAAGGAATCCCACGACCCTGCACTTGGCTTGGTTGAACTTCATGAGGTTTGCAAGTTGTTAGAAGTCAAGAACTAGGTGGCCCATTCAACAGCCACCAGTGAAGTCAGGGCACGTGTCACAGGGTCAGTTTCTAACACTGATGGCACTGGGCTCAGACCAGTGAAGTACCTGAAGGAGTCTGCTATAGTGACTCACTGCCTGTGACACACCCGCATGGCAAACATTCCATGGGTTATTCCATCCCTGCACTGCAGATTCCCAGCTTTCTGCCACCTCCATTTATTTGTTTATAAACACAGAGAGCCAGGCTGCAATTCTCTAACTCCATGAGTCAGCTTCAGCAAGCTAATGACTACCTTGGGGTTAAGATCCTCTGCCATTGGATGAAAAGTGCTGTACTCCAGCCCTTCCAGTTTCAAAACCAATGGAACTGGAAAAAAAAACCCATAACCACAAAGACCAAACCACACAGAACCCCACCCTTCCAGGTGTGTTATCAGGCAACCTGGCCTGAAATTTTTAGGAACATACAAGGATTAGCTCCTCCTCCCTCGTTCTGTGGGGCTCCCGGATCCCCGGTCAAGGCCAAGCTAAAATAAGCATCAAGCAGGTGCAGCTCACATGGAAATGCATTAGCCAAGAGCCAAAAAAGTCTTACAGAGCACCAGTGCAATATAAAAATTGAAAATAAAGCAAATACAGTACAACTTAATAAATTAACGTAAAAATACTAAGAGCATTCCTTGCAAGAAATCAGATACTGTTGATTTGATTTAGGTATAACACACATCAAAAGGAAAGTGCCAAGTCTAGGAGTCCAGTATTTCTTCCTCATTTCTTTTCAGAACTGGGAAAAAACCCTTAGTTTTTTGGCGTGTGGAGGACCTTCGGCAGACACACGTTTGAAATACATTTTAATGCTCTTTTCCCCTTACTTTAAATCACAGGGTGAGAAGAAGAACACTCAAACATAACTGTATGATGACAAATCATATAGGACAAACCAGCTCTAGAACTGTGTAGAATTCTCATCCGGAAAATGCAATGACAGAGAATTTAAAACGGAACCCAAAGGGCTTTAGTGTTACCAGTGTGACCACCGGAAAGTGAAGCCTGACTATGACAACAGCCAGCACCAGCACCCTCCTTTCTTAGAGGGGACACCGACCGCAGATGACAGAGGAAGCAAAGGGCATAAATTTCATCAGATGCCTAAATCTTTGCCAGATTGAGGCCAAGAAAGATTCTATTGAGCCCATCAGTTCCTTCCCTCCCCACCCACCTCCTGGTGCAGGCTCCTTTTGATTACACCTTCTGTGACACTTAAACTTGATTTAATGAAGAAAAGCCCCGTTTGCCTGCTCAGAGCTGAAGTTGGTCTCTCTCCATTGAGGGAGAGGAAGATGGGGAAAGGCGCCCTGTGTGAGCAGGAACTTTGCTTTGGTGGTCTCAGCAGCCCTCAGGAGGAACCTTCTCTCACTTCACTGATGACAAAGAGGGCACAAACAGATCTCCTGAGCGCCCAGCTGAGTGTACCCACAGGTGGTACAAATGCTACCTGGAAAGAGTTATCTGGACTAGGACATGACAAACATCTAAAACCAATATCCTAGTCTGGGGATGAGAGTCAGAAGTTGTCTTACCAGCCTGTCCATTCCTGTGGCCATGCATTGCAGTGGCCCCAGCGGTTTCAACAGTTTCCCTCTGGCAGTTCTGAGCTGAGGTTAGAGATTGTGGTTCCCTCGTTCATCCCAACTGAAAAAAACCCCAGGCAGCAGTCACAGAACAGCCAGAACCTCTTCCTTCGAAAGCCTTCCCTGCCAACACCTCTGGTTCTCTGTGTTCACCCAGACATCCCAGCTCCACTTGCAGCTGCATTTACTCGCCACAACTTTAACTGATCCCTGGCAGAGCTGGTGGTGCCCATCTTTTACAGGAAACAAAAAGCCTTCAGTGCCCTAGTTCAGACATTTCAAATAGAAGTCCCTAAATTAGTAAACATTTAAAATCTAGTCCTCGATTATTTCTTAGGAGTACAAGCCAGTGAAGATGAAGTAGGTGTCGGAGGTGAATCATCCTTTTTCCATGCCAGTCTTTATTTTGCAGAGATTTTGTAACAAAGGAAAAGCCAGGTAATGGATTCAAACTATCAGGTATATAAAAAAGGTAAAAATCTCCTTTCAAATACACCCCCCTTTGCCCCCATCCACTCTATCTGACACCAAAGTATCTGGCTCACTGTACTGCTGTTTAACTATCGAACTTAAATATACAACATGTAACTAGAAAACATGCAAGTTCTCAACCCCCTGATTGAGAAATACTGTTCATCATCACAAAAAAATAAAAATGATTGCAACAAGTAGCAGAGCATTTGGTAGAGAAAACCATGGCCTTTGCTCCTGACTGCTTCCCCATGGCCAATCACCCTCACATGTGCATTCATACTCATTTTGCTTGGCTGAATGTGTAGGAAGTGTCCAGCACAGGGCAGAAAGGACACACAGCTTTTACTTTCCTTCTTCCTTATCTTTCCTTCCTTCCCTCCCAGCCACAGATGGGAATGAGCGTAAATGGGAAATACACCCAGTGTTGGTACCTCTCCTCAACCACCCCCAGCAGCAGGGCGCCTGTGTCTGGATGCGCATTTAAGCACGGGGTTAAGTCCAAACACCACAAATAATCTGCATGTAAAACTTTTGTACTTGAACAATATGACTTTGCTTTCAGATAGATAAGGCAAAGATTTGTTTAGGGTTTTGATGCTGCAAAAACATTTAATATGTCCTTGTGAGATTAAGCTGAAATTACAGACAACAAAACTCATATGCTAATCTTGATATAAATATCTTTTTTATCCATGTTTGCAAAGAATTAGAGACTTGTGTAGGAAGGGGCTGTGCTGTAAATGACAAATTTGTTCCTAAAGGCTCCAACTACCTTGTACCAAAGAAGGGAAACAACAGAACAGGAGGCTAACACTGGGCTGGTTTGCCGTAGCTACATCCTCTGATATTTCGGGACTGATGACCTTTCAGAGTAAATATTACAGTGAAGAGTTTGTCCTGTGCAATGCGTTTTGTTTTGTTCACGAGGCCAATTTAGAGCTTTCAGGTTTTTACAAGGTCAATATAAACTATGTACACACACAAAAAAAAGAAAAACAGAACTATAATCATAGACTTCTGTCCTCTCATTTGATATGCTGTGAAAAAAAACCCAAAAGAAAGTAACGTCCAGGGTCTCTCCTGCACAGAAGGCAACTTGCGTTTCACTGCGGGAATCTCAGTGTCACCAAAATATTTGTTTTCTTGTAATAAAACGTAACTAGCAGAAACACAAACTTGGTCTAATGGGAATTTAAGACTAAAACAGACCATCTGGGTCATCAAAACAAGTTCTTTGAATCAATGATTAACCTGAAAGGGTCTAAGAAACAAACATAGGATTTTCTGTTATCCTGTAACATAGGACTGAACACCTTGGGACCAAAGCATTACTTTGACACTCACATGTCAAGTCCTAATTATACACATCTATTGTTCTTTCTACCCAAGAATGGTAAATCAGACTCCTCGATCTCATGAACACTGCTAGCCAAATTTGACGCATTTATCCTTTTTTTTGACATGGAAGTCAGATAAAAGAAGCTACCCAGTTACTTTTGGCGCCAGCCATTTCACACGTGGGGAGACAAAAGACAAGCATCGTGTATCTCTGTACAACAGGAGACAAAGATACCATTTTTGTTTACCAAAGCCATATCCCAAACTATATCCACTGAAAACAAAACTGATAGGGCTAAGACATCAATCTCTCCTACTTTTTGCCCGACTGCTCTAAAAGTAACAAGCACCAATTGATTTGCTTTTCCTCCATTTATAAAAGTGACTTAAAATACCAAAGGAGACATGTAGCTTATCTTCACTCCATTTCCTCCTGGAAGGAAAGGAGAAGTAAAACCAAAGCGAACAAGCAGATAAGCCCAGAGGAAGGTGCAGCCACCCCAGCAGATGAAAATGCTGCTGCAGGGGTCACCAGGCGTCCGTGGGCAAGAACTGCAAATAAGAGAATCCCCACAAATGACACAACAGGATTTAGTCTCCATTCACAGCCACAACTGAAACCCAGTATAAACTGGAACTGATACGCCTGACCTAAAATCCTAAACCAATAAAAGCTGTCTGATTTATGACCTCCTCCTTATTGCCAGTTTTCAGACCTTAGATCCTCCCAGAACATATAAATTAAACACCACCTACATAAACCAAGTCGTTTGCAGAGTGGATTAATTCCCACGTTTTGAGGCAAATGCAAACAGCACCAGATTGACACATCACGACTGTTTTCATAGGATTAGCAAAGACTACCTAATTAATGAAAACATCATAAAAAAAAAAAAAGAGCTCTCTCTCCTGCAGAGAGAAATCAGGCTGGAACCCTAGTTTCAGTGAACTAAAAAGTCTGTGGTTAAAATAGAAAAATGCAATTCTCCCCCCTATTAACCAGCCAAGTGGAAATTTGATTATAAGTAGATTGATCTCAGTCACAGCACAGACTGGCCTAAGGAAAAAGGAAGATGACATTCACATAGTTCTGAATTTAAACACTTTGCACTTCCATAGTGCTCTGTACCCACAGATCTTCAGACACTTCACCAACTGTGAAGAACCGCTCTTCTCACCTCCCATTTAAAGGAACAAAAGCAACAATGCTAAAACAAGAAGTAGTGAGAGAGCTGAGAAGGGACTTGCAGACAGGTTTTGCCTCCAAACTAAAATCCATATTTGGATCAGTCTGACCCAAACCAGAAGTTAAAATACCCATGCCCTCAACTGGAAAATTTAGTTGCAGTCATTTTCAGATTGTTAACTCGTTTGCCTGGCCAGGGGCAGCGCTGTATTAGAAAGCTGAAAGACTTCTGTTTGAAAAACATCAGAATATCTTAATTTTCTTAACAAGATTCCTCATTTTTCTCACCCAATCATAGATTCAAGACACTGCTTCAGTTCCCCAGAAGTTACAACCTCAGCAAAATTGGGTAAAAATCTAACAATGCTTCGGGTTGGCCAATTAGCAGTCAAACTTAGATTTCATGAGGCAGAACACGCTGTCTCCGATATGGCAGGGCCCTGGAAAGACTCCTCCTTCCTGCTACTTATTGAAAACAGGATCCATTTCGATTAAGAACACAAATAAAAAACCCACCCCTGCTTGCAGTTGCAGCAAATTAATTCATCGGTATCAGCTTCTCTTGTTGAAGCTCCCTTGGCCCATTAGAAACACATGTTTTCACGTCACTGACATTTTGCTGTTCTGCTTGTAGAATTCAGTGAAAAGCATGTACATGCACCAAAGTTATGTCATTTGGCTGTCACCAGCATGATCAAAGTTCTGGGCACAGAGGTCACTGACCTCAAATCACGCTGTTTGAAGTCCTTGTTTGAAATAATTTGTTATTCTCTACGTCAATAGTTATTTAATCTATTGTTTACTATATTTACAACTGAACAAAATAAATAAATAGAAAGTACTACTTAAGACTACAGTTTTCTTAAGCAGTCCTCCTGTCCCAGTGCAGGAGTAATTTCAGCTGTACTAGCAAACAGCCTGCTTTTTTAGAGTAGGGATGTATAGGCATCTGCAACGAACATCAGTGATTTCTAATGTCACTAGAAACTTCAACTCCCAGCTAAAGAATCGTAGTTGGGAAACATGAAGATCTCACTGAAATGTGCCAGAGTGTCCCCTCCATTCCTTCAGCTGGGAATCATTCAGGACTATTACAATGAAATTGTGTTCCACATTTTCATTGCCTGATGACCAGCCAACATGGAGGTAACACCTGACTTCTTTAGGAAAGAGGATACGTAGAGCCAAATGAAACTGGATCCCCAGCCAGCAGTGACACTGAACTTTGATATGAGTTAATAATCCAGAGGAAGAACGGGAACAAAGGGAACTGGGGGGAAAGGGGAAGATGAGCAATGGACTTGCCTAATAAAAGGCCAGTGATCCCAAGTTTGTGGTCTGTGTTCTCTTCCCATCATTGGCAGGCGTCGGCATTAGCTGTCGTTTCATCAGCTCAGCCCCACATTGTGATACCACCTTTCAAACAGCCAGGTAGAAGGGCAGGGAGAGAAAAAGAAACAAAACAGAGAGGGTTACAGCCAGTAACATGGTACTACAACCATCCCAAGCCAAGATGGCACAGAGCTTCCCATCATCCCCATATCAATAACATTCTCAATAATACTCATCTACCAATTTATTAAGAATTCTGAGGTGAAAAGTTTATTCACAGGAACGTTCCTGTGGTGAGGCTTTAATAAATCACAGTTCATCGAGAGAAAGAAATACATACCACATCAGTTCACTGCTGAGACTCTTAGTGGCCATGGGCTCCTTTCGAGCCCCAGTAACTTGCTACACCATCCACCTGAAATGGAAAACAAAAAAGCACATTAAAAAATGTGGCATGTGTAACATCCTCGAGCAGCACCGTGGCAGAATTTGCATGGTACAGCTACGTTTGTTATACCTGAAATCCAGCCTCATGTTTATTTGTAACAGCAATAGCCATCTGATTAAAACAATAATAAAACTACAGCATCTATTCCTGAGTCATTTTTCTTGGATAATTAATTTGCCAAAAGCATGAGTCACCCAGTTAGAAATGATTTAGAGAATGACTCATTTCTAACTTTATACTATACTAACACTATCCTTAAAATAAAAGGATTCCACCCTTACCCCTAAATTGTTGCATGTTTTAGTTCTTTTCACAATACCAAAATCTGCTTTATATAGACTTATTTGGATTAATCGCTGGAATAATTATCTTCGTTTTATAATGCCATTCACCCAGAAAGATCTCATGGTGCTTTACAAATGGTGTGTATTCTTCAGTGCACCCACATATGTGATGAAGCGTGGTAGCACAACTTGGCATCACTACACAAGAGCACCTGAGGAACTGCAGGCAGGTTCTGCAATCTGCTGAGACAGCAACGGGCAACTCAGGTGCACAAACACCAGTAACTAATGATGGGATTCCACCATTTACATCTCACTTTTGGCAAAACAGGGGTTTATTCTGAGTATGGAGGGTCGGATCAGCCAGAGCTTGGTAACACTCAGCATTTCAGTGGAAACGTTTCCATTTCTTCAGATCTCAGGTGCCAGCAGACTTTCAGTGGGGAAGCCTGGACTCTTGCAAAACTCTGCCTGTCCCCGGGCTACAGCGTGTTGTGACAACATCGGGCAGGGCAGTGCCAAAGTAAGAACTGCATTTTGAGCTACGTTTGGAAATCCTCCCTATCTCCGCTCTGGCAAGTCTGGATGTGCCCGAAGGCTGCAATCCAGCACAGCCACCTGCCTGTTTGACTCCTTGCTCGAGAATTGCCAGAGATGCAACTCCATGGGCCATAGAGGCCATCTACGACTGCCCGACAGAGAAGACGCAGCCCTGCCCCTCTGTCCCACCAGCACTGCTGCCCGCTCTCCTGCTCTCCCACCACTTCTTTGGCTATGGAGATCTACTTGTTGATTTGGCTGGAAATAATGGTGTAAGAATGTGTTACAAATATTAGCTGCTTATTAATCAGAAGCACCTGAGACTTCAAGAGATTTCTTAATCTTTTATAGAATCATAGAATTGGCCAGGTTGGAAGGGACCTTTCAGATCATCAAGTCTGATGGGACCTTTCAACCATCAACCCAGCACTGCCCAAACCACCACTAACCCATGTCCCTCAGCACCACGTCTGCCCAGCTTTTAAACCCCTCCAGGAATGGTGACTCCACCACTGCCCTGGGCAGCCTCTTCCAATGCTTAATAACCCTTTCAGTATAAATTTTTTTCCTAATATCCATCCTAAACCTCCCCTGGTGCAACTTGAGGTCATTTCCTCTTGTCCCATTGCCTGTTCCTTGGGAGAAGAAACCAAATTCCCCTGCCTACACCCTCCTTTCAGGGAGTTGTGAAGAGCGACTATCATCTGCCTGTTCACTTTGAGGTAAAAAGACTGTGTTTCTCTCCCAGGGCTGCAAAGAGCACTGTAGTCCGACTGCACAGCACAAATACAGGCTCTTCTTTTCAGAAGCATGACTTCATTCTAGACAGGACAGATGTCTAGCATCTATTATGGTCCCTGCCTTCTGTTCTTCCTGCAGCATGGGCAGTGCCCAGCCTGAAATACTAATAAAAAGTTTAAAAAAAAAAAGAAAAAGAAAAAGATGAACTCAGACCAAAACAGGAAATGCCCTGGGCCACTTGCTATTGTCAGAGCCATTATTTTTGAGTCCTTTAGAGATAAGTCACTGGGTAAGAAATTTGTTTCCTAAATGCTCATTCCTTGCCCTGTTATCGGCTGTAGGATAACCCTGTCACCCAATACTAGTCGCTCATTTTGATACCTAAACTAAGAGGCTACTGCAGAGAGCAAGGTGCCTCCAGAGGGTGATTCCATTTAGATTGCTTAGCTGTACCCTGCAGCGTAACCCCACTTCCAGAACAAGAATTTAACTTAGGCCTGGAAGTATTCTGAGTATTTCTCTCCTCTGGCTCTGCAGGAAGTCCAAGGTGAAACATCTGAAGGTCAGTGGCATGGTCCCGCTCGAATCGCATCTTCACATGAGTTCAAGGAGAAGCCCCGAGTGCCCAAAGCCCTGACGACATCCCGAGGAACGGGACATAATGTCAGGGAACGGCACTGGTTTCTGAGGTCAAGACAGTTGACACTTGCCAAGAGTAAAAGCAGCTCCATGCCAGGCACCAGAGCCAGATGAGTAACGCTACACTGAAACACTGTCATGGCTACACCGTAACGGATCCTGCTCCTCGATTTAGCCCATGTTAAACGAGCATTGAGCCTCCTGCTCTTGAACCACATCTTTGAGACACCTTATATTTTTCAGACACAGAAGTGTCCAGTATTCTGGCTTCTACACAGAACTTAGATATATCTATGTGCACACACTCTCCTTAGTGGAAATCTTTCAGTTTCTTCAGCTCTCAGCTACGTATCTGAGACATATTTAGATATATCTTGGCCACTTTCCCTATTTCAGAATTGCATTACTCCAGATATATACTGACTTCATGTTCCAATTTATTTATCTTGTTAAGTTTCTAGTAGGATGACAGAGCAACAGTTGAGATGTAACTATCAACAGAATGTCTTTGGTAAAATTTTCTGGGGCTGTTCTGAGGCTCTGGGACCATTAGACAGCTATTCACAGCCTCTATTTTATGTAACACCACAAAAGAAGAAACAGCATTCTCGAAAAAGTAATCATAAGGATTAAAGCTTGAATTTCTTGCACCATGAAGAATTTCCAAAAACAGCCTGGAACTGAAATCAAACTTCTGAAACCTCAGTTGTAGTAAAACTCTAACATGTGTTTCATTTTAGGAAAGTCAGCCCTTAGATTTTACTTTTAAATTATGGTTACCCATGTTGGTATTTATACAGCTCTGTGGATGATTGAAACGGAATCAACAACACATGGAAAGAAATAAAGTTTGACAAATAAGATTTGGAATTTATCCCCAGCCCTTAACCGGGAGGTTACAAGCTAACACGCCGTCTGCAGAGAAAATAATTAACATCGTGTATGGCAAAAAGTGGCAACGGGCCTAATCCCAGACGTGGAGCTAAAAAGATATTATGCAAATATTTGCAGAACTTAGGCACGGGTTTAGAAACAAAAAAAGAAGCAAAAACCAAGGGGCATTTCAGGGAACCAAATGGAGTTTGGATACACAGTTCAAATACACCTCATGAAATACAAGCAGCACGTATAATAAACATTTTCTAAAGTAGCCAACGTCCCTGGACTGCGTCTGTTCTCCTGTATTAACAACGCTACCTCATTTCTACGTCCAAAGGACATAAGGAGCTGAAATCCATAGGAAAACCAGGATGCAAGAGTCTGGGCATGTGAAAACAGGGGCAAAACTCATCCTGACTTCTCGAAGTACATGATTCGATTTGTTATTCCAGCTATAGAGCCATCGCTAACAGCGTGTCCTGAGACTTCAGGGTCATGTTGAGTAGGAGGAAAGAGTATTACACACCCAGTCAATACCCATCAGTCTTTCTGCTTGTGGGTTCTCTGGCAAAATTTCCAATTCTGGGATTACCAGTAGCTCAAAAATGCCAGATTCATCATGATCACAACCTGAAGTGAGACAGGGTGCTGGGCCTGGCTGAGGTGGAGGTAATTTTCTGAGGCACATCACAAATGCTCCTGAAACTATATTCATCCAGTTCTCTGGAAAAGCCATCTATGCAGATTTGTTCTTAAGAATAATAAGACAGCACACAATTTAAGTGGTCATCTTTTCTTGTATAAATACACTTTCAAAAACAAACCTTTGACTGTATACTTTTTAAAGATTTGTTCTGTTATTTATAACACGTATCTTAAACACCTGATAACTACAGTATTCACTACATGACCATGAATCAGACAAAGCAACTGATGCAATTTTTAGGACAAATATTTGTGTCACAATGTGAAAACAGTTCTTACCATTTTCTCCCATGGAGGCCGCTTTTGCTGTTATATTGACTAACAGATATAGTGGGGTTTGGCCGGATCAGCTGCCTCACATCTAAATGCTTCAGCCCCTTTCAGCAATAAAGAAGCAAAATTCTTAGTCATCACTGGTGATCTGGTAGCATCTGCTGCCAGAGTTAGAGAAAGACCCTAGAAAAGGCAGAAAGAAAAAAAAAAGTAGATTGCTTTTTGCCCTCCAGTTAGTAAAGCTTCAGTTTCCTTTGGTATTAAAACATATATAAATAGATATATACACACAAACGTACACAAAATATTTCTCAATTATTATTCATCTTGAGAGCCTACTAAATTTTGCTCCAAACTGGCAGTTTTATTGAGTAGCGTATATCATGGAAACATTTAAGAAACATATTTTATCATCATTTATGCTGTGATGATGTTTAAAAGCCCCTGTGAGGTTAAGAATCCCACTGTATCAGGAAAACATGAGTACAACTAGTTAGGGCCCCTAATGGAGGGCCCTAATGATCCTGCTTTGAAAAGCTTCCTGTTCATAATAACGAAAGATTTAACTGTGGATGGGTGGGAGGGTGAAGAAAATACACAGCACAGCAATAGTGCAGAGAAAATAAACTGGATTACTAATTCCTCAGAATATCCAAGCCATTCACTTGCTTTAGTTGCCAGAGCCAGTAGAGACCACTATCATTACGAGGCACTTCGTTACACATGCTTATTAAAGAGCTGTTCAAATTAAAATGAGAACCTAAGAACACTCACACACTTGGTAAGCATAACAATCCAAGACACACAATGATGTCTTCAGGTATGTTTTAAGACTGTTGATGAGAGGTAGAAGGTTCTGATTTCAAAATCCTAGACCCAGCCTTCAGAAGGGTGATTATTTATGTTACTGTATTACAGAGAACAATTGATTTTGAAACTTTTTGTTTTAATTACAAGATTAAAAGGCTGGTTACAGCTGAAATCATCTCTTTAGCTCACCAGAGGATTATGCAATAACTCAAAGAGAGACAGAAGGAATAACCAGAGGGTTGAGGAAGAAGCAGGAAGAAACAGCAATAGCTTTTTTTTTGGTCTCAATTACACCCTTTGCAAAGACTAAATCTTGAGTTATGCAAACTGAGCAAAACCCATCTCCGTAAACAGATTTCAAATCTTTTCCTGTATAATACAGCTCCTGCTCCAGAGTAACACTGTTTGCCACGCACGGGTTTTCAAATGAAGCTATGAAGATATAAGAATAACATGCTGAGCACATGTAGCACATTTTCATCACAAAAATCCCTGGCCTGGGACCAAGTGGCCTCACTGCATCCATGAGAAGTGCACACAAGGCAGGACCTAAAGAAGTCTTAACACAACTATGTCTCCAACTCTGAGCTCCCTGTGGCTCCTCTCCCCAGTGAAAGGCTCTCACACCAGCACATGCTCTTCAAGCCCCCTCTTTGCTGGTGGGTCCATGGTTCATTTTCCAGGCTGTATTTTATCCTCCCAGAGCACCTCAAGGGAGCAGCCTCATAACCATCTGCAAGCTCCTTCCAGTAAAAGTTTCCTCCACCCTGCCCCAATCCTGCAATTACTCAGTTAAGCAAATTAGCCACAAAACAGCCATGGCATTTGCAGGCAGGGCTGGCAGAAAGCTCCTGCTCCACCAGGGACAGGGCCCTGACCAGTCACACTTTGCCGCTGGTGTGGCTTTCGCCGGCACCACAGGGCGCTAACTCTGGACATTACTGCAAACCTCACACTCTGGGCCACATCACCTTGTCTCCCGTGATCAGTGTGATGTCTGTTTGAAGGCAGAAGCGCTGTGCCAGAGACCCTGCAGAAGAAGGACTTTGTCTCCAGCCAGGTCAGGAAGAAGCTGTGAGGACATGGGGAAGCACGGCAGAACCAGGGGTGCTGAGGGGACACCGAAGCACTTTCTTAATTCCCTGGGGAAGGTGAGTTGAGTAAAAAGAAGCTGAAGCCAGTCCTGATTTGGCTGCAGCTCAGATGTGCTGAAGGATGTTGGGCCAAGTCCCAGCGGTGTTGATTGCGTCTCTAATTACTTTTGACAGCAAGGCAAAAGCTCACTGAGATATGCTGTCTCATCGGGCATCCTCTCACTTCTCAGACGAGCAGACTCTCCTCAACTTCTAAATACTGGCCCAAATACAAGGAGCACAAATTTCTGAAGGTAACGGTGAGAGTTCTAGCAAGTCATTTGTAAAAAAACCTTTTTCCTTTGGGGAGTGGCAACCTTGCTGCACAAGTTACAGAGAATTTGAAAAGACGCACGATCAGATTTCAGGGGCAAATGAGTTAACAGTTTTGGCAGCAGATATTTTTGTTGCAACTGGCTGTCCTTGCACAAACCACTTTAAGGAGAATATATTGGTGGAAAGCCATAAAGGTTATTTACATAGATGGAGTTTCATCATCTCCCACTCCAGAACAGACTGGGGTGGTTACGCTGATCTAATGTTTTCTGTATCCCAGTTTGTGTGAGGCCGGGATTACACATTAGATTGGGGTTTAGTTTGCTCTTTTAGTATGCCGATGGTAGTCCTTTGAGATAACCAGTTTAAATTATGCAGCATGTGCAGTATTATCAAAACAGTTTCAGAAATGTAATATTCAAACAAAACCAAAATACTGCTTGTACTGTGAGCTTTGTTATGCCCCAACTTAGCAAGAACAATTTTCCACAGGAAATAGCCCCCAACCTTTTTAAGAATATACCTTGCAAAGGATTCTGAGAAGATCTTCAGTTTTCCTTTCCAAGTGGAAGAGAACACTCTTTCCAAGTGGAAGAGTGGGGTTTGCTCTCAGAAGCTAATTTTTCCCTTTCTTTGAGAGGTGCTATCAGTCCCCTCCTGGCATGAAAAACCCGGTTGGTTTGGCATTAAGTTAGTTCAGTAGCTTGAATTCACTGTTCTGTTCAGAACAGAAACTAAGACACTTTTTTAAAAGTTAGCCTAAGTCTTAAAGTGTGCCTACAAAAGCTTTTCAGTTTTGTTTGGCAAACATTTTCAAATTCAAAGTTGCACCACTTTGTGCTGTTAAAACAGACCAAGTCTTGCTACATGGCCTGCATCCGAGCTGGAATCAAGTACACATCTTTTATTGATATGACATAACCTCTGTTTAAAGAAAGACAGAATTAAAGACAACCTCATCAAAGCAGCTGACGCAGGATCTATGTGGAATTATTCTTTCACAGAATTGCTTGCACTAGCTGGCATTCTTTTCTTCAAATGAAAAACAAGCATTTGGTTTTGGTAATTATGGACTACTTTCAAGTTACTTTTCCTTTTATTTAAATTTAAAGCAGGCAGACATTCCTTATTAAAGTTCAAAGAATTCCTGAGCCTAAAGAGAAACTTATGGTGATTTTTGTTACCAGAACCTGTACATTTCCATACCCTGATTTCCCCATGTCCTATCTCCTGTGACTTAGGAGACGAGACTGACCCCTGCCTCTCTACACCCCCCTTCAGGTAGTTATAGAGTGCGAGAAGGTCTCCCCTCAGCCTCCTCTTCTCCAGGCTGAACACCCCCAGCTCCCTCAGCCTCTCCTCATGAGACTTGCTCTCCAGACCCCTCACCAGCTTCGTTGCCCTTCTCTGGACCCGCTCCAGCACCTCAATGTCTTTTTTGTGGTAAGGGGCCCAAAACTGGACACAGTACTCGAGGTGAGGCCTCACCAGTGCCCAGTACAGGGGGACGATCACCTCCGGAGTCCTCCTCCCCACGCTGTTCCTGACACAGGCCAGGATGCTGTTGGCCTTCTTGGCCACCTGGGCACACTGCTGGCTCATGTTCAGCCGACAGTCGACTAACACCCCCGGGTAAATTTCCACCCGGGGAAGGTTTTAAGCAAAGATAACTTACTAAGTGTTCTCCACAGCTGTGAGTATCGTCACCCAGGGTGAGGAACAGGCCCAGCCCCAACTCAAACCCGGATTTTCCCAATTCTGCCCATCCCCGCTCTGATGTGGGGCACCTGCAGCTGGAGGGGGGGCACCGGGCCTCTTCCCTTCCACTGCCTGCAAACAGCCATTACCCTGTTTACACATATACACAGGCTGCAAGGCCTCAGCTTGCCTCTCGGCCTGTGGAAACAGCATCACCCGCAGTAGCGACAAGCTTGAACTTACGCGTATCCTGCTGCCAGAGCTGAGGGAGGCACAGCCCGGGTGCTGCAGACGGGCGGCGGGGCAGGCCCGGCGGGGCCAGGGCGCCTTCCCGCGGCAGCCGAGGTGCTGCTGCCGCTGAAGGAGCAGGCCGCGGCGCCTCGGTAAACACCCCTCCTCGCAGCCCCCTCCCGCAGCAAAGCCCAGCCGCCGTCTGAGAAGAAACCTCCCCCGGCGCGGCCCCGCTCTCACCGCCCCCCCCGGAACTACACTTCCCGTCGGGCCTTGCGCCCGCCCCTCCCAGAAGGCCGCGCGGCGCCGCGCACTGCCATTGGCTGGATTTGAAAAGCAGCCGCGGCCGTGCCGGTTGCCCCGCGCCGGTTGCGCGGTATCGGTTGCCCGGAGGGGGCGCGGGCAGCGGCGCAGCCTTCACCCGGTGGCGGCGGTCAGGCTCGCCCAGCACGGGCCTGGGCTCTTAGGTCAGCCCGTGCGGATTGCGGGACTTTCGCTTGAGGAGGGAAGGAGGTGGTGGTCGCGGCCTGGGGGGTTGCGGAGCCGGGGCGCAGGGCGGGCGGCCTTCGTGGCGGGCGGTGCCGAGATCTCCTCCCATCGCTCCCTCGCTGCTGCCGCCGCTTTCACCCCGTTACGGCGGGTGAGAAGTCACGGGGGGCGTGTACTGGAGACTTTTCTTTACGGGCGCGGGGCCGTGCGAGCCGCGGGTGACGCCAGGCCTGGGCAAAGCCGTGCGGCGGTGTTCCCTCAGAACGGGAAAATAGCGCACAGCCTCTAGGCGAAAGACTTCCCTTTTAAAATTTTGAAGTGTAAGGGCTGATGAGTTATGTTTTATATAAGCTGCTACGTTTGCAGCCTTTTCTACCCTTTCTCTTGCTCCCTGATGGTGCCACAGGTTGTGTGGGTCATGCAGGGTCCCCATCTCCTAGGGTGTCTGCAGCTCCAAACTGTGTTGTCAGGATAACCAGTTACAACAACATATCCCGGTATACAAGTACCTTCTAGTGGCTGCAGCCAGACGGTATGCCTGTTTACACCAGAAAGTAGTTGTAGCACTGTGTGACAGAGCGTGGGTTCAGGCAGACAGTGCATACTGTGGGGTTTGCACGCAGTGGGGGGATCTGAGGGCCGGGCGCCTCTCAACGCTTTCTATTCCAGCTTTGCATACGGAGCTTAACGTACACTTTTTCTTTCTTTCCTAAAAAGGTACACAATGAGAACATAATCTTGACAAATCACCTTAATATAAGCTTATAATTTGAAGCAACTAAAACGTCAGTTATCTAACAACTATGTTTCCTGTTACAGCCGGATAGGAGTGTTGCAGTGTGACTTTGCTTTGCTGATGAATAAGACTTCTGGATCCTGACAGCACAGGTATGTTTCTTTCCTGTAGCAGCTTATTCATAGGTCAGTGTTTGTTTAAGCTGTGACAATATTTCAAGCCAAGTTTTTCATACAGTTGCCTGACAAAAATAAAAGCTGTCGATTAGAAGAAGCAAAAGTAAACATTGCTGTTTGGTTTCGGCGTAGCTTTGCCTGATTGGCAGCTTGGTGCTGTTTGTTTAGCTCCATGAAGTTCTTGTCTGCCTCTTAAGGGCTCAATAGGAAGAGTGAGTTGTTAAGTGTTTTGACACTTTTGAGCATGTTTCAGGTTTTCTGCTGGGGGAAACAAAAATGTTATAATGCCTAAATAGGCAACACTTCCTCAACAAAGGTGCTTTGAACCAGCCCTGTCCTGTCCCTTGTTTTAATGAACACTGTGTGTTCTCCATGAGTATTTAGAGAGACAACTTTATGCATGGCTGTAGCACAGACACAGGAACATAGTGTTAGACCATTGAGTCATTGTGTCCGAAGCTTCAAAACAGTAAGTACCTAATAGCCAGAACTCTGGCTGCCGTAGCTTGTGAGTAATTGCCCAATGAGTTATTTTAAACTTAATCTGTAACAGAAACTGCCAAGTCACATCTGTAATGTCGCAGGAAAAGGCAATAGAAAAGTGCAGACAAAATAGACTAATATTTTAAAATAAAATGCACTTTTTAAAGGTTATCAACACCGAGTCACACACTTTCATTTTCTGTAGCAAATTTTCACTGTCCAGATTCTGAAATGCACAAAAATCATTAAATTATGGTTGAATAAATGAATTGCTGATCTGCAAAATGTCTAAAAAGCAATACTTTAACTTGTACTATGACATGAGGTCTTCTAATTTTCTAGTGTCCCCTTAGTAGCTAAAAAGATCTGTTAGTCTTTGGAATGTTTCTGAACTCTGTCTTGTACTAAGCTACATTGTGTTATCTTTATAATACCGACTATTTATCTGGCCCTGCAGAGATAACCATGAAGTTTGGGTGACTCTTGCAGTGAGCTTTTATTCTAAGTGGACACTACAATAGGATGATGGAGAAGTGGCTGTGGAACAATAAGTTTATGGGGTTTTTATGTTATAAATTCTATCTTCCTTGTCAGGCATAGTTTTTAGCAGGTGGATGTGTAAGGCTTTTTCCTGGTAAACAGTTGCTTTTCACTGCAAGAAGAATGGCTGTTCTTGTTTCATTGTGATAGGACCCCCTCTGCAGACCCTCTCCCCAGCTCTCAGAGACTTGCTTTGTAAACTCCCAATGAGATGAAGAAAGCTTTCTCCTTAGAGAAATTGCTAGCTATCGGTCTCAAATTGACTTGGCTTCTAAGGGACCTCAGAAGCCCTACGTTATGTGATCAGAGAGCAAAAAATAGTTTTATTTCATCTTGCAGGATGGAACCGACTTTGGACAATGAGAAATTTCCCAGACCATCCTATATTGATAGTGTTGAACTGCCTCAAAGAAAAGGACCGGTAGATGTGGAAGATATTAAAGCAAATCTCTCTGCTGACTTTTCTTTGCTTTCTTCAAGCTCAGACCCAAGCCGGGTAAGAAAGCTTTAATGTTTGCATATTTATTTATTTTTTAAATAAGCTTAGTCCATTCACTGTTAATAATCAGAATTTTACAGAGAAGATAAAAAATAGTGTGTTTTTAATTTGGAGGAGATGCATAGGATTAGATGAAGTTGTGTGTCTGCATTGATACCTTATTAGGTGCATCAGCCTTCTGTGAATGAGGCCAATTGCCAGTTCAGAGCAGCTTCATCATTGAATTGTTCTGTGGGTTTCATTCTTGATCTCTAGTCGGCCTGCATGTAGTGGATGTATATGTGCTGCAAGATTATTCACTCTGAAGTTATCACAGAGAACTTCTGCAGGGACCTAAGCACTTGTAAATACTGATGTAGTGAATTATTTCTGCTTCCCATGTCATCAAATGTGTCTGTTTGAAATAGTCTGATGGAAATAAAACTGCCTGAACATGCTAGTAATCAAACAAAGAATCCGCTGAATTTCTAACTTCCTTATTTTTTATTTTTTAATTTAAGAGGAGCAGTTTGGAGCCTAAGGGACACATACAAGTTTGCCTGCGTGTTAGGCCATTTACACCGTTGGAAAGAGAAAATGAATTGCAGGTGTGAAATCTATCTAGTTTTAAAATAAAATGGATGGTGATATTTTTTTTTCCTATAAGCTGAGCTTTTTATGCTCTTTTCATGCCTCATTGCTTATGTTTCCTTTTAATAGGGCTGCGTTTCACTTGAAGATTCAACAAGCGTCATACTGAAGCACCCCAAAACTTCTTTGAGTCGACTGAGTGAAAAAACTGCTGGACAGATGCAGAAGTTCACTTTTTCACGAGTAAATGATTTGTCTTTAAAAGTTTTTAATTTATTCCTAGAAAAAGTTGTTTAACTTCACTAGTTTGCTTGGTATTAAATGATATTTTTAATCTGTCAGCAGTCTAAGATTAGAAACATACAGAGTTTAAAGGATTCTTTAAAAGTCTATAATGATTGCTTTACCAAGAAACCTCTTCATTTTGTTTATGCTCAGGTGTTTGGACCTGAAACAACTCAAGAAGAATTCTTTGAAGGTGCCATGAAGCAACCAGTGCAAGATTTCTTAGATGGATACAATCGTCTTATTTTTACATATGGCGTTACAAATGCTGGGAAAACCTACACATTCCAAGGTATGAAAATTAACTTCCTTTTTCTTTTTTTAAAGTGAGGATTCCTTGTGGCTGTCTTGAGATTAGAATTGCTTATCTTTCTGTCATTTGTCCATATACCTTCCATACATATACATCTCATTTATCCATATACCTTGTTCACAGTAGTAATTAGGGTCTTTTTGCCTGTTGCTTTCAGGGACAGAAGATGATGGCGGGATTCTGCCAAGGACCATGGATATGTTGTTTAAAAGTATTGAAGGGAAGTTATACACAGCGATGGATCTCAAACCCCATCGGTGTAGAGATTATATAAAGCTGACTAAAGACCAAGTGAGAGAAGAAATTGCTATTAAAAATTCAATGCTTCGCTTAACAAAAGAGGTAGAGTAGTGCTTCTTTCTGTACACACATGTTTAGATAGCTCAATCCTCACTGAGAAGAGACTTTTTGTATTTAAGCAGGGAAGTGTCTATTTGCCGTCTGCTCAAATTAGCAGTAAAGTGAGCAAGAGAGTACTGAACGCTGGTTTCTTGTGGGTTTCTGTCTTGTGGCTGAATACTTGATAGGATTTATACTCTAAGCTTTTATATTTTTTTTTTCCTGTAGCTTGAGCACCTGATGATTTATCCTCTGGGGTTACTGATGCTTAAGGACTGAATGTAAATACTCTCCCCATCTATGGGAACACTCGTGTGTCTGCTCCTTTAAACAAGTACTGTCTTTCAGGGTACTTGAAAGAAATTACTGATTGTGAGCTTGTTCCCCTCTTCCTGTTTGGCAAATATCCTCAAAGGAAGCAGAAATGTCTTTGAAACAGCAGAGTTATAAAGCCAGTGGGCTTCTAAAGATCTGAACTAAACTGGGTTTCTGCTGGACTTTATTCTTAAACAGATGACTGCTGAGCAGTCCAGAAATACACTTCAGTTTCCTGAGTTGCCTGGAGTTCTACAGCTGTTTAGTCCAGTTACAATTTTATGAGTGATTTGTATTCTGTATAAGCATACCTTTTTCTTGGTGTTTTTAATTCTAAAATGAATGGAATAATATTAAAAAACTGACCATATGCTAGGAATTGGAACTAAAAAGGGATTGCTGTGCCTTTTCATTTTTTATGAAAAGAATTAGGCACTTCTCCATGCTGGGAGATAACCCATGCTGGGTTATAATGGGACATTTAGGCTGTTATGGGGTGGAATATATCTGTTACCCTGACTTTTATTCCTGAGTGAACCAATTGGACTTCTCCAGTGTGGGAGGTAGGTGGCAGCAAAATTCTTCGAGACTTCACTTTGAAAGCACAGGCATATGTTAAATCTGGCTTTAGCAGAAGAACCTGGTTGTGCGTGTTTGAATGCACATATGTGTGCCTCCAGTTTCTAAGTCTGTGGTTGTATGAACAATATTTTAGCCTATAAATTTGGTAGCAATGTTTGCACCTTCTTCAACCAAGACAGGTTTGGGGTCGGGGTGTGATATGTGTGAAGCTTAAACCTAAAAGTTTTGAATATATAAATATTTAACTATTTCAGGAATCGTTTTATGAAATCCCAGTATTTATATGAAATATACTCTTGACAAAATATTAAAAAAAAAAAAAAAAAAAACCAACAAAAACCCAACAAATCAACCAAATGCCAAAACAAACAAAACGTAACCCAAAACACTAAGTCTGGGACCACAGTAGATGTGTATGAACACCATAAGCTCCAGCTGCAGAGTTTTCTCTTACCGTTTTTCCTTTAAGGACCTTGCAGATGGAAAATTTCCTTTCTTAAGTGAACAAGTGTTCTATGGTTACCTCTGTTCCTCTGACCTCATGAGCTGTAAGATATGGAATCCTGAATTAGCAAAATACCAGTAACAAAAAACAAATCTCTAGATTCACGAGGTTAAGAGTAATGTGCAAAGAACAACCCTTTCAACAGGAGTGTATGGATACGTTGAACTACGCACCGTGTGTAGCCAGAATATTTATACTGGCATACTGCAACTAGGCTTTATTTCTATCTAGTAGGACAATAGAAGGGTTAGAAAAGTAACTGGTGGTGTACTGATGATGTATTGCCAACAACAGATCTTACACTCTCTGTTCTCTTTTGTAGGTAGACCATCAAAAAAGCACTAACAATAAAGCACCAGCTCATTCTAAGGGTATGTTTTGTGTTAAATAATTGTAATTAAATTTGGCAAAGAGGTTTTCTCAAGGCCAATAACCAACTTCTGGCCTATGTTAATAATAAAATGACTACTTGGTGGCTTTGTGTTTGTGAAATAGATAGTAAGTTATCTGGGCAGAAAACACAAGGGTAAAATGGTTAGAAGAACACCTGAGCGGGCATTAAATGAAATTAAATTAAAGGAATGAAAGGTAATATTGTTTCTGCTTTTAGAGTACCTGTATGTAATCAGATAAACCTAATTCTGGCATTTAAAACTGACTAAATACTAGTTTTGCTGTAAAAAGTCAGAATGAAGTATACTTGTCAGTTTAATTCTCTGTCTTCTAAAGATATTGAAGAGACTCGAATAATTCCAACTGAGCTGTACCTGTCTCATAGAATTAGCAAGTGGTAAAGGAAGTGGTAGAGTAGGTGTCTCCCTGCAGATATGTAGGGTAAGTGTAGGGCTTCCAGGTACTTAAGAAAGGGGAGAATGTCAATGGATTTTTGTCTGGGGTAAGTGTTTTTTAGAAGGCTGCTGTAATATCAACTTTCACTTACTATTTTTTAAATGAAATTCACTTTACTAGGCCTATATCAACTTGTAATATTTTGTACTTGGCAGATATGGAAGAACTCTTAAAAGACTCGGAACAATCTAGCCCAACTGTGAAAAATTATGTGAAGTTTTCTGTTTGGGTTTCATTTTCTGAGATTTACAATGAATGTTTTTACGATCTACTGGCTCCTATATCAAATGACAAGAAAAGGAAAACTCTGCGCCTTGCTCAAGACATCAAGGGATGTTCTTACATAAAAGGTGATTAGAATACCTTGCAAATTGCTAGAGGTGTAACTTGAAAAATCAGTCTTCCTGTAATAATCTTTCTTTCTAGATTGGGAATCTCCTAACTGTATTCACTGGGGTACTAGAAGTGTCTGCCTTGGACATGAAAGGCAACAATCTGCAAAGATAGAACTATTTGTGCCTTCAATAGCATTTTCTCTTCTTTCTTGACTGTTCCTCTTAAAAGCCTGCGTGCACTCCACTGCCTTGATATTTTTAACTACAGCTAGAATTAGCTGAACAGTTCTTTGGGGTTTTTTTAGTATTTTCTGTAGAGAAACGGACTTCAGAGAATGTCAGAAAGTTCAGTCTGACTCAAAATTACATTTTACATTACTGGAATCAAACCTGTGAGGTCATTTGTTTTGGGTTGGGGGAGGAGGGAAGTTAACAGAACTCAAAATAACAGTCCAATGTTTGTTTCTGGCCATGGAAAAAATAGGGTTTGAAAGTGGTTTGATTTGTTACAGGCTCTTTGAGCAATCAAGACACCAGATTAAAGGCTTTTTTGTAGGTGTTTGACCTGCTGCTTTTATTTTTCATATGCCAAACTATAGATTCAAAAAGCTGAATTTGACAATAAACCCAACCCCTTCATTTCTTCAAAGACTAGAAAATGTGTAGGAAGCAGCTTGCTTTGAGCTATGCTTCAGCATAACCCTTTCCTATAAAGCTTAGAAACGTGTAAGGCTGTTTATGATGTTATTGAGGAAAACCAGTTAATGATTTCCTTGTTTTTTCTTGGTCACAGATGGTATTTTTGCTAGTACAATCTTGGTAACCTCTAGTTGAAGAGGTTATAATGTCCATGTTGTAAGTGTATTAGTAGGGTTGTAGGTATTGACTCCAGCACACACAAAGATGACATATGGTCATTGTATTGCATTCATTACTGCTGGTTTTCAGTTGATGGCTCTGAAAGGTAGCCAGATGAGGGGTTTTGTGGTTTTTTTTTTACTATTTTTTTTTTTCCTCCCCTCAAAGCCATAGGCTAAAGCAGAGAAGCTGTCCAGGTAGAATTCTGCCTTGATGAATATAAACATAGGGCTTTCATACTCATATTAGCCCCTACCTTTTGGCTCTTCAGTGCTCGTGCAAAGGTTGCTCACTTAATTTGGATGGAACATATTTTAGTGTCCCAATAGGATGAAATGATGTGATACACTTGTCCTTCCTTTCCCATGGAAGGAGGAATCTGGACCTTATTTGTCATCATATAATTTCTGTCTGAAGCAGGCCTAGCAAAATGTCTGTATGTTTCAAGTAAATGTATTATTCTTGGTGCGCACGCGTTACTCCCTAATCCCATCTTTCTTTCTGATAATGATTACCATGTTTGTTCTTCCCAAAGATCTGCAGTGGGTTCAGATTTCTGATTCCAAAGAAGCTTTTAGACTTCTAAAACTGGGGTTGAAACACCAGAGCAATGCAAGCACGAAACTAAATACTTGCTCCAGCAGAAGGTGAGAAACTTCTTGAATAATATTGGGCATTGAGTGGTGTGCGGGAGGAAGGAGAAAGGAAAATATGGCTCATGGCTTTTAGGGCAAGAAACTTTAGCAAGGTCTAGGTATCTAGGTTTCATTTTGGCTTTCTTTAGCAGTATGTGACCTAATGTTTTAAGCCAAAAGGAGTCGATCAATCCTTTCAATAAGATGTCCAAAATCTAACAGCATTTTATCAAATATTTTCCCTCAAGCAAAAGCACTTGGTTTTGTTCCATGTGAATGTCTGAGGAAAAATAAGTGCTCCATAAATCTCTCTTTGTTTTTTGCATCTGATAGAGTATATGCTTAGATATGTTGGCAGATTGAACAACATTTTGAATGGATGTTCAAAAATAGGCAAAAAATACTTGGACGGTATCGGTCCACTCTGTCACTTCTCTGCTGATTTAAACTTCTCCTCTTAGTCACAGCATATTCACGGTTAAGATACTGAAAATTGAAGATTCAGGAGCACCCCGAGTGACCCGAGTCAATGAGTAAGTTCAGAACAGAGTCTCCATCTTTCTTCAGTCATGAAGATGTCATTTATCTTCCCTGTTGGGGTACTGGTGCCGCACTCCATGCCCAGTGCTTCCTGGTGGAGCCTCAGGCACGTACAGTGGTTTCCCCACTTGTTGCGCTCAGACGGGACTTGGCCCTCTCCCCTCAAGCCCTCAGGTTGCAGTGCTGCTCTGTATCTTGTGTCCTCTGTTCAGCCCAAGGTCCTGTGATCCTGCTGTGCTCAGGAGCTTGTGGAAGTCCTCAGGAGGAGGACAGTGGGGGGGGAGATAGGAAGCATGTGGGGAAAGGGTTTGGCAGGAAGTAGGCTGAAATTTGATGGGGGAGCAACACTGAAAAGGATGGAAGGGTTCACGCAGATAAAGATTAAGACAAGTGATGGGTTTTAAAAGTAATAATTTTTGTGTGTTCTGAGGTAAATGAAGTGAGTTTTCCTTATCTGCTTTCAGACTGTCGATGTGTGATCTTGCTGGCTCAGAACGATACACCAAGACCCGCAATGAAGGGGACAGACTGAAAGAGAGCGGGAATATAAACACCTCTCTCCTGATTCTGGGCAAGTGCATTAGTGCACTCAAGAACTGCCAACAGTCAAAGTAAGTCCTTTTGTGAATGGCAAACTGATTGTGTTTTTTAGGCATTGCCTACAATGTTTAAAAGCTATTGTTTAAAATATATAATGCTAACACTAACCTTTTGGTAGAAAAGGTGTATAGTCTCATAAAGACTATATTGCAAAGTCTTGTTGATTTACCAAAGTTATCTTAAACTTGCCTTGTTTTGCTCTCTAATAGAAACATTCAAATTCTAGCATCCTTTAAACATGCTATTGTGGATTTTAGTAATTTAACTTTCTTCTTCTAAGCTTGGCCTATCAAACATTGGAAGAACTCATCTGTTCTTTTGTCTTTAAAGGCTGCAGCAACACATACCCTTCCGGGAGAGCAAGTTAACGCATTTCCTCCAGGCGTTCTTCAGTGGCAAGGGGAAGGTGTACATGATGGTGAACATAAGCCAGTGTGCTTCAGTGTATGATGAAACACTCAATGTGCTGAAGTTCTCAGCCATTGCACAAGAAGTAAGTTTGTTGTCCTTTATCTTGCTGATCGGTACTTACGACCCGCACTTCAAGAGCGGGTTCTCTCTCTTCTAAGAATATGAATTTAGTTACTGTTTTTTATCTGCCTCGGGTAACAATCATATTTTCTAATTACTCCTAGTCAGGCTTCATTTCCTTGTAAAGCTTTTAAAAATGCTTTAGAGTGTGGGGGTGGGAGCATGTCCTACTGAAAATCCATATTTCCCATGAAATGTCCAGCCTAATGAGACACTTGCTATAATGGGGAAGAAATTCCCTGAGATCTTGGTAAACTTTTCCTCTGTGCTCATAACATGCTCTCACCTAGGAGCAATTCTAGCTGTCTCTTATACTACTGTTGTCTTAATTGGGAACATTGCTCACCTGAAATACTGATAGAATAGATTGAGCACCAAAGAGAGTTTGAAAGGTCATATTTATGTCCATAGATGCTTCGGTGGGAACGAGGAGGTTAAACAGAATGGGTACAGGTGCGTGCAGTGGTATAACCTCAGTGAAGTTGGAAGATGAAAATGTTGGGGATCAGTGCTGGAAGCCACAGAAAACTTGTGTTGACAGATGTCTTCAAAGAAGAATAGATCTAGGCCTTTGGAGCGTGGGCTCAGCTGGGCAGGTTGAGTACAGCACCAGAAGGAGCAGACTGTAAGGGTGATAAAGCTGTTCAAGACCTAGAATTTGTACGACATCCATGTAATGCAACTAGAAATTCCAAGTACAGGAAATACAGAAATCTGATGGTACACGAGGTGTCAACCCTCTTGTAGGTTGTAGAAGTAGTGAAACTTGATGTTCTTAGGATCAAAAGAAGGGTAAAGTGACTCCTTTGTACTCTGGTTGGGAACTGGTGTAAGTAGTGACTGAACTGAAGGAGGGCTGGGGGAGTCCTGTGCTTGGGAGACCTACAGGAAAAGACAACAGGGATCTCCTGGAAGTGCCAGCAGAGGTTTAAAAAATACTGATGACTCTGTTCTTTATTTTCTGTATAGGTTGTAGTTATGGACACGTCTGTTCTTCCCCAAGATCAGTCACTTGGTGAGAAATCAGCAAGAGAATCATCACTACTGTGCGTCCCTAAAATGCCAATCCCAAGGAGAAGACCTACTATCCTATGGGACAAGAGCTTGGAAGATGTGATTGAAAATGATGATGACGAGACGGAGGAAGAGCATCAACATCAACAGAAGATTTCAACAGAAGAATCAATGCAGAAATATGAAGAAAATAAAGTCCTTGTTGGAGAAGAAGAATATATGGTACGTGCCAGGGCTACTTTAAGATTCTTTCTCTCCTGGTAGCCTGTGGTCGATACTCAGGAGTATTACTGGTTTTTTAAGCAATCCAGAAGACTGTTCTTTTGTATTCTACGTACAAGGAAACTCTGAAAACCACTTTTTTAAGGCACAGCAATTTTAGTCACTTCTAGGGAAGACAAGGATGAGGGGACAGAGGACTAGAGACTGTTTTCTGGGGGTTGCACTATTTCCCCAAAAATGAGCATTTGAAAAACAAGAGCTAAATCCTGTGGAGCTTGTTTTTTAAGACAGCTTCAAGAATTCTTGTAATAAACTTGATGTTCTTTCCAAATGCCTGCTTTGTGCAAACTTATAAATCGCTGTGCTGGAAGAGTCAAGTGGTGTTGTTAACATTTGAGGAATGGGAAAAATCTCACTCCTGGGAAGCTATTTCTTTATGAAAAACTTAATGCTGATGGTAATTCTAGATGCTGCTGAGTAACATAGAAGAGTTGAAGAACAAACTTATTGCTGAAAGGAAGAATAAGTTACTGCTGGAACTAAAAATTCGTGAAGAAGTGATACAAGAATTGACCCAACATTTTGCTAAGCAGGAAACAGATTTCAGGTGAGTTGAGCTTTAAGTGGTTTTGAAGTTACTAGTTTAAAAAAGAAAGTAAATTCTCTTACTGCTTAAATCTGTCTCTTGGCTGTAAGAGACCACATTCTTCCTCTAGACTTACTGCTTCTGTGAATAGGTCAGCTTCTGTTTGGACTGTGAGTTCAGGAAAGGCTTTGATTTTTGGGGAGTGGGTAGGGGGTGTGTACAATCTGTAAGTCGATTCCTGTAGAGCTCTCCCTGAGAGAAGAGCACTGTTGGTCAAGATGTCTATAGACAGAGTGAGACTCGCAAAGTCTGTGGTTACTGCAGTCAGTGATACTCCAAACAAGGATTCTGGCTCAAAACCTTAGGAAAAAAATGCTTGTAGTTAAGTGATACCCATAATATGTGTAGATATTTGTCTCCCCCTCATTCTTCAGAAATGCTGGGGAGTGAAATATACTTCTGTTTTGGTGCAGCAACACCTTTTTTTGTGTATCTTTCTATTATGCCAAAAGAAAGAAGCATCTTTGTTTATAGGCAGCTGTACTAATAACAGCAGCTCATACTGCCTGGCCTTTAATGAACTTATTTTTCCTACTATAGAGAGTGCCTTTCTCAAGAACGAGAACGGCTTGAAGAAAATTCTGAAAGACGCCTGGAAATATTCAAGGAGCTTGTAAACGGTTATAGTAAAAGCACAGGCAAAGAAAATAAATTAGAGGACGGGCCTTGCAATGAACAAGCTGGAGCTCTGGTATGTTTTTTCCTTCTCCCACTAACATCCCTTTTACTAACTCCCTGCGACGGTGTGTCTCAAGGATTAGAAGGGTGGTTTCAGGGAATTCCATGCTGTGTAACTCTCTCAGCAAGATACAATTCTCGCATTTAATAGGGGTAGTTGCTCTGCCTCAATTATGCATTTAGGAATCTTTGGGGGTTTTCTGCATCTCTGAAACACAAAGTGAAAATTACTATTTACAAAGAAATTGTGGGGGAAAAGCTGCAATTATGGTATAAACTCTACTGCTTGAAGTGCTTATTTAAAGTATTTGAAGCAGATTTTTAGGCCCCATATATGGGCTGTACTGGAGTGGTCCCAGAGACTTTTACCCTCTTCGGGCTATTGCAGCAACAACTGAAGCAATGGAGGTTGTATATATGCTTGAGCCATAACTAGGGTCTTAACTTGAGGCTGGTTCTTATGAGTTTGGAACTCTTTGTTTTTAAAAAACAAAGAGGAAAGACACGAAGTCAATGTTTTGAGTAGAACTTAATTTACTAAATTCCCACAAACTTATTTCACCTTACAGGTTTACTCATACATGAAAATTGCAGATGTAGTCCTTCTAAAACTGTTCCCTTGCTGTGTTCATTCAATGGTCTCATTGGGTTAAAAAAAAATAAATGCTTTTATATTGCATTTGGAGAGGATGTTTTTTGTGGTGATATAAAGGGGAATGTGATGGTGGGTCATTGGAAGCTGTAACTTGGCACTGGAGACTTATGTGTGAAGGTCGGCAGAAACTGGCAATCAAATGGCATATAAATGCACAAGATGGCTTTGAAGCAAAATTAACTGTACTTGTATGTTTAAATTCATAATAGTCTCCCAAATCTTCTGTTGAAATAATGGCTGTTGTGTAATGATTTGCTATTTCTAAATGGATGTAAATTATCTTTCAGGATGAAGAGTTTAGTGCAGGGCCAGGCACCGACATTGACCTTGAGGCCATTATTGATTCTGTGCAGAATGATGTCAGTGACATCAAAAAGCAGGCGGAAGCAATGCACAGGTACCTCGTGTCCCTAGAGGACCCCCAGCATGCTGTAGATTGGCTTGAAAAACAACTGGGGAAAATTACCGCTGAATTAACTAGGACCAAAGAAGAACTGACAAAGAAAACCTATGAACTAACCAAAACTGAAGAAGAGCTGACACAGAAAACCAAAGGTGAGCTGGGAGGAAGTGTGATGGGAAAGGCACAGAAAAGAAATTACCAAGTACTGTAAAACAGAAATAATAATCCAGATGAGCAGGATTTTGGAACCAAATTGTATGTAAGGAGGTGGTAACCAATTGTTTTGTACGCATTCAGGTTCAATGTTTCCACGGGCCTTGGTTATTTTTAAGCCAAAACTGTCGATTGCAGACTTCTGAATTGCGGGGTAAAATGTCAACATTCTTGATTTCATGGATATATTGTAATCCCTGCACCTCTTTACATTTTGCTGACGCAGTGTTCTCAGGTATCCTGTGGAACTTTAATGGGGGGGTCGCAAAGGGGAAGTCTCAAGACCTCAGAATAGGATTTCAGCAGACGTCCCGTGATGTGGTCTGTATTTTATACAGGCTGCAAGGCCCAATTCTCCTATGCAGCAAAAAACCTAAACAGCTTCCAAAATGTGTCCTATAAGTAGAAGTCAACACGAAAATAAATCATTCTATTCCAAAGCTACTGAGGTACCAGAAGATCTGGAAAAATGGATTACTGAGTAAACTGTGTAACGGCTGCTGACTTGATGCTGGCTTCTCTTCCTGTTACAGACTTAAAAATGCAGAGGATTAAACTGGATGAATCTGCTGAGCAGCTTAAAGAAGCAACTGAGGTAACTTTCTCAAGTAAAAACTTCTACAAAATTATTAATCCAAAATTCTAGTAGCTCAAAATGCTATTATAGTATGCTTTAGCTTTTTTTTATATTGAGTTTAGCTTAACTGATCTTGCTTTTAAATTCATAGTCTAGTTCAACAATTTAACACTGACTGAACTATTATTCCATCTTTCCAAGAAAATGAATACACAGAATAAAAGGATTCAAGAACTAATGGACATTGTGGAGCAAAAAGATGATGCCATTACAAAATTACAGGATTTGATATCCCATTTAGAAGAAACCATAAAAGACTATGTAAGTCTTAGGCATCTTGATTTTCTTATACAAAAAAAATCAAATCTATGCTTAGAATGGACTTAACTATTTTGGAAAAATTACTTCCTCTCTAAGTAACTGCCTGTTGCTTGAAATGGTAGCAGGTGACGTTGGAATTGAAACTAAAATTATAGCAAAACGTGTGCAGGGCTGTGTGTGAAAGTGGGACTTCCAGAAGCAGTGATCTGGGGTGGTGTTGGAGACCTGGAGTTGAGAGTCTGAGGAGCCACTCTGCAGAAACCCAGCCTCCAACTGGGCAGAGAGTGGGAGCAGAGGGCTTACATTCCTGTCTTTTTATTTTTTCCTGAATGGAAGGGGAAGGAAAGGAGGTTTTGCTGGAGCAAAAGGGCAAATTTAAGTTAGAGGTTACTAGTGTGAGAAGGACAGTGATTGTGTAAATCGGCACCAAAGATCAGTGTGTTGCACCACGAATGCACTTCCAAAGGCAGAGCAATAATGTGAATATATTGAGCAGAGTTTGAAGCAGGAGTGGATGGCCAGGCTCACTCTGCTTTTGATGTGACTAATAAAACTTGCAACTGGCTAGTCCACTGCTAGCTGCCTTTTAAGTACTCACTTTGTAAAACTTCAAAGTAATTGATCTTATTTTAACACAGGACAACACTTTAGCTACCATTAAAAGGAAATTATCAGAAAGGAACTCTGGCAAAGTGACTGAAAGCAGCCAATTCAAGGATGGTGAAGAAACGGTGTTGGAAGTGAGAAGAAAACGTTGCTTTGAAGATGAGCCTACCGTGGAAGAAGAGCCACCTCCAAAGAAAGGTACAATTTCTACCATCACTCAGCAGGGGGTCTCCCAAAGAAACTCGGTTACTATTCCGGAACAGAAGCAAAAAGTTGTGAAGCGTAAGCGTTATGTTGTGAGGAGAAAATCTACTGTGTTAAACTGTAAATGGAAGTAATTTTTATGTAAATATCACCTATTTTGCAGAATGTCCTATAATGTTCACTCTTAAATGCCTAAAATAAAAGTTAGTTTTCAGACTTTCTCTTCTGCTGCTTTTTCTCATCTGTTAATGTACTTGCAGACTCAGCTGTAGTTCTTCAGCCATTTCTTAGCAGTTGGCTTTGTACTAAACTTGCTGTTGCTGGACTTCTGGGACAGTAGCATCTCCTGCTCAAGTTCTCTGTCTCTTTTTTTTTTTTTTTTAATTGTCTAAGCAAGCATTAACAGAGGCAATGACTTAGTGATTGTTGGGTCATACAGCATGTGCTGTGAAACTCCATGTTTCATTCACACTGTGAACACAGCAGCTCCACTCAAGGGGTCAGTGCTGGCAAAGGATAAAAGCTTTCCACTTAAATGGAAGTAAAATTATTTTAGGCCCAGAGATAACATTTTGTGCAGCTCTCATGTTTGCATTTCCAATCTTTGTGCTTTTCCTGCTTTATCTGAGCTTATTAGTCCTCTTGGAATGGAGTGAATAAACCAGCTGCAGTCAAAGACCTTTGAGGATAAGGGTGAGACTTGAAAGGACACCACTACTTATATTATCCATTTCGTTAAAGTCGATTAATCAGTGAGATTGATGGGACAGACTTGTGCAAAATGGTAACTGTAAGATCTGCCTCTAACTTGCCTTCAGTTTCCCATAGAACTCTGGAAAGGGTAGGTGAAAGGAGAAGGACAGGTCTTTTCTCTGTGTCCCTTACTCTCCTGCAGAATAGGCGCAAGAAAATCTTCCAGACATTGTTTGGGTGAGGACGGGGATAAAAAAAGAAATAAGATTAAAAATGGGAAGCAGACAATATCTGTCTAAAAGAGGGATAAAACAGGTTAAAAGGAGACTTGTCAAATTCATGTGGTCACGGAAAGCTGAGGATACAGTCTGTGAATAAACCGAGTGCTAGGCTGTCATTCCTCACATTCTGCAGTGAAAAAGCAAGGGATGCTAGAGATCAGTTTCAGTTTGTAGAACAAAGCACTTCACGCAGTGGGAAGGGAACTTCTAATATTTGCTGCCCTAGAAGGTGGGAGAGCAGCTAATTCTCAGGCTCCAGGAGTGGTTAGACAAGGTAACAGCCAGCAGGATCATCCATGGATACTGAAAGGGTCAAGCAGGAAGGTATTCTCTTGTCTTCCTCCATCATTCCCAATTGTTCTGTCTCAAAACTATGTAGTCCTTTGATATGTTTTCTTGGGACTGGGCCTTCAGAGAAAACCACCTCATAATCCAAAATTACTAATCTTGTAGGGCTTTGAAGCGTGGCTTTATGAGCGAAAGTAAAGCTGCTCTTGTGTCTGACTGAGCAGGAGCACTAGATATGTCTAATTAGAACAGAAAAGAAAAGCAGGAGGGGAAAAGTGTCCTGTGGAATTTGTTCACTCTGAAAATAATCAAAAGCCAATGTCTGAATTGAGATAGAAAACACTATGTGCTTCACTTTGACTTTTTGTTAGTGACTCTATAAAACTCGCTGAATCCATCCAGAGGATGTTTCCACGCAGGACATGTCCCTGTGTGCTTCATGTTCCCAGGGTGAGGTGACTGCCTAACACCACCTTCATGCAGCCACAGCCCTCACAAGAGTCTGTGGTATCTCCCTGGAGTATGTAGCTGTGATGAGCTAATCCTTGGAGATAGTCAGCCTTGATTTTTTATTTTTTTAATACTAAAAGATAGTGTGCATGTGACTAAATGGACATGGATGGGTTCTAAACCACTTGGGTGAAATAAGCTGGAGTCACTTCTGAAGGTGATGAAATGCAAGTGATTTTAGTTAGAATTGCTCATTAATTAGCGAAACACCAGTCTTAAGCTAATAAAATGTTTATGGACACTTGGGGTTGGGATGGAATGTTGTACATCTTCCTGGGAGAACTTTACATGCCACGTGTTGGCATAAAGTGTTATCTTATATCTAGTTTAGAAACCAATTGAAAAAAGACAAGAGGAAGGTCCAAAACACTAAGTGAGAAACTTGTGCTGGTTTTTTAGCTTCATTTTTAAAGTACGGGATATTGAGTATGAATGAAACTTCTCAGAAAGTACCCAATACCATTGCTCTTCTCAGTGTAGAATGGGTGACTGCTGGCTGTACTAAAGGGGTTGTTTAACCAGTGAAGATGGAAACTGGCCATAGCTGTGAGTATTATCCAGCTCATAGGTATTACTACCTATTGGTAAAACTAGCTGGATTTTTCTAATGGTGGGGCAGAGTAGGAGGCTGGAACAGAGCTGTGGCAAAGTGTTCTTTAAGTCTCCTGAGCACCTCTTGCTGCAAACTACATCTAAAAGACTAAGAGTTGCAGGTTAAACCCTTCTGAGGGCTTTAACTTCTTAAAGACTTCAAAATGCTGTATGATATAAGTGTGTAGCTTTCAGATAGTGATGATTTTTCTTACAGAAACTACTCTTTGGTATTGCTTGTGACTTGTGTTAGTGATTTTAATCAACCTGAGCTGTATGTTTTGGTGTTGGTTTCTTTTAGGACACATGAAGGAGAGTTGGGAAGATGACTCTTCAAAGCAAGAGAGAATTGAATGCATGGAAAAAAATACTTCTGAGAACCATGAAGAAATGCTAGCATTGAAGGAAAGAGTGGAAGCCCTGGAAGGTCAGCTCGCTGCTCTTGAAGAGCAATGCAGAAAAGAAAAAACCCAAAAGGAAGAGTTCAGTGAGCAGATAGCAGCCTTGCGTCTCAAGCTCTCTGCTTCTGAAGAAGGGGCTTCTGGTTTAAGCAAAGAACTTGAGCAGCATCGAGCAGACTATCAGGAGGTTGTTTCTGAATTGGACAAACAGAAAACTATAATTAGGGAACAAGAAGAAAAAATTACTCAGTTAAATAAGGAAGTAGAAGGTGCCAAACAAAATATAATTGATAAAGTGTCTCAAATTAAAACAATGCAGTCCAAAGTAGATGAGTTGTACACGTGTCACTTAGAGTCTAATGCTACAGATACTGATTTAGTTGATCGAAAGGATTGCTTAGAGTCTCAAAAAGATGAGCCAGAGAGAGCTGAGAGGAGCCCTGACTGCGGGTGGTCTCTGAGACAGGAGAGCTCCTTCCGCTGCAGCGTTGAAAATCTTTGGGAAGAATGCAAAAATATCATTAAGGCTTCGTCACAAAAAAGTCAGTGGATTCAAGAACTGCTTCAACAAGTTGAAGACTTAAAGAAGAGACTTCATGACACTGAGAATTGTAATAATCAACTCAGAACAAAATTAAATGAGATTGCAAACCAAGATTGTCAGTCCCTAAAGGAAAAAGATCTTCTGAACCAGTTACAAGAGGAAATCCAGAAGAAAACCCAGGATTTTGAAAAACAGGCTGCAGAAGATCAGAGAGTAATTGCATGTTTTGAGGAGGAAGTTACTAATTACAGGGAAAAAATAAGCGAGCTTGAATGCCTCTTGGAGGCTTTTAGAGCTAAAGATGACAGTGTAGCAAAGTTAGAAGAAGTAGTTAAAGAAAAAGAATGTATTATTTTAAATCTAGAAAGTAATACAGTAGCTCTGCAAGAGAAATGTGCCAATTCGGACAAAAAACTGAAAGAATTAAATGATCAAGAAGCAAATCTGAAGGAGGAAGTTGTGCAGTTGATGAACAACTTGGAGAACGTGAAACAATCCCTTCAGGAGAAGGAGAGAAAAGAGGATGAACAAGTGCAATCTATAGAGTTGTAAGTAAATAATGAGATAATTCAGAACCCTTTGAGAATAGGCTCAAGTTAAAACTACTTTCTGTGAACATTCGTTTATTTTGACACATTTGTATGTTTATCCATTTAATTAACCTGCTTCTTTAAGAAGTTTTAATACACTGCTTAAATTTTGTATTTGCATATTCTGCTGGCTATATTTTCCTTACTTTTTTGTATATTTTTTCTAAAATATAGATCTAAATCATGTGGAACTATTGTAGGGGGAAATGGGAGCAACAAGGAAGTGAAGAATTATTTAGGGATTTCTAATGATTTTATATTGCATACCCTTTCTGGAGGAAATGACATAGTTTAATGTTATATCCTGTATAAAAGGAGCCAATGTTTTCTTTGGAAAGGACTGAATGTTAAAAAGGAAAAGAAGAAAGGAGGGGAAAAAAGCCTAGGGAGTAATGAATAAACAGCTGATTTTTGGTAATAGCTGTTCTCGGTGAACACAGTCTGCTATAAGGACCTGAAGGAATAATGGGTGGAGGAAGGTAGAACTTCCCCCAGCACCCTATAATCTTTACAAAATAAGAGATTAAATGTATCTGAGAGATTATATTTGCTGTATGGTAAGGAAATAGCAGTCGTGTAAAAATAGCTGTGAGATGCTCAGTGGCCCCTCTCCTGACTCTGGGGCTTTAGGGCCATGTCTGTGGGTACCTCCATATACGCTAAATTTCATATGAAGGTCTGGGCCTGCCTGACCTTGTGCTTGTAACCTTTGAGAGGTTTTCCTTGTTCTGTATTGCTAATTATAGAATCTAAAAAAACCCAACTTCTATTGGGTTTAAAGTAAATATCCAAAATGTCTCATTAAACTTTTAAAAAGAAACATGACCAGTTAAAAATAAACCCATCAAGCTTGTTAATTTCTTTGTAGCACTTACAGCAACAGTACTTGTTGCAATGTTACTGTTTTTTTGTTTTCTTTTGATTTTTATTTATTTTGATCCTTATAAGCGCTGGGATGTAGACATCTAATTTAAACTCACTTGATATTGACCTTATTCCTCTTGTCACTTTGTAAGGACACATAATGATACAAATGGTTGCTCTACTGTCTTAAAAAAAGAAATTATCAGTGTTCAGAAGTGAATCAGAGCAGTTTGTTACTTCAGGATTGTATAATAAGAGCTGAAATCCAAAAGTAAAATTATAAAGCTTGTCATTGAGCCTGAGTTAATGTGTAAAAGCTGTTTCTTTGGGATGTGTAACACTAATGTTTTTTATGTCTTAATTTCTAACCCAAGGCTGCGTAAAGATCTCTCTGAGAACTCTGCCTTGGTACAAAGTTTGAAAAAAGATTTGCAGCAGAAAGAGGATGAATACACAGATTTGAAAGAGAAATTTTCTGATGCCAAGAAACAAATTCAGCAAGTACAAAACCAGGTTGGTAACCATCGACAAAATGTTTCTTCTGCAAGTTTACTGTAATTAAAACCTCTTTACCCAAAACACAAGCTAGAAATGTTAAAAATAATTCATAATAAGGCTGTTCGGAGTGATATGTTTAGAGTAACGGTGAACGGGTTACACTGCCATTGAAACTGTAAACTTCAGATCAGATGTCAAAACACTGATTAGTGCAGATATTGAAAGGGGGATGTAATTTTTTTTAAATATATATAAAGGTTTGTGAAAAATATGGCTAATCTGGTTTTGGAGAAGGACTGCCATCTTTATAACAGTACCATTAAGTTGCTGTTTGTACTGCCTTCAAAGCCTCAGACTTGTGGAAGAAAAGCTGGATTAACCAGAAAAGGGAAACACTAACTTCTAGAGCCTTCTTAAAATCTGAGCTATGTTTTCTCTTAAGGTTGGGGAGAAGAAATGAAAAAATGGAATAGCTGTTATTAACTGCTAGTATTTAGTTACAAAGTAGTAGGATTTTTGTAGAACCTCATGGGATATTGCAAGAACTTAAAATCCAATAGGCTTTTGCAAGAGTTCTGGCTTGAAAGTTAAGCCATAATAAAAGTAGTATTGTCCCCAGATGTTGGGCTGCTGGGGAAGACCTTCTCATGCTCAAACGCAGTGTATAACCCTCAGTTTGAGAAGTAGCGAGGAGTGAATGGGATCACTTTTTTTTTTTTTTTAAAGACTCTTAATTAAAGTATTTGGTTCTTTAGGTAACTTGCAGAAACTGTAAAAGGCTTGTAGGTAAATGATAGCTTTGGCTGTCTTTGTGCCTCGTGACAGGTGTGTACAATGCGGTCTGAGGAGAAATCCCTGAGGAACAAAATTAATGAACTTGAGAAAATGAAAAACCAGTTGAGTGAAGAATTAGAGATCAAACAGCGAACAATCCTGCAACTTAAAAAGGTATTTTATTTTTTAAAATTTTACTTGTTCTTAATTTTTTTTTAATTAATCCATTAATGATTTCCAAGCAACTGGAAAAGCTTATAGAAATTGGGGTAAAAATAAGAATAGCCAGCTAAAATTAGTCTTAATACATGAATGAAAAATGGTTAAAGAACTTCTCACTGCAAACACTGTCAAATTGTTTTAAACAGAGTAATCTGCCGAGCAAATGCATACTTTAATACCTGCAGGTATTCTGATATGTGTGTGTATATATATATATATTATATATAGCACTTCAGTATGTTACAGGTAACACAACTTCCTCTAAACTTTTTTTCAAAATTAGCTTGAATGCTCATTTACTCTCTAAAAATGAAAAGCTAGCCCTTTCTAGCATGTATACTTGTTTCTTTTAACATGTTTTCTTTAATTTGCTGTCAATGCGATATTTAGGAGCAGATGAATAATGAGAAGCTGGAAGAAATCTCCAAACAGTATGAGAAAACATGTAAAGGTCAGAAAAATCCATTATTGTTCCTTTTTTTTTATTGGTGTGGAATGGCAACGGTATGACTTGTCATGTTCTTAATGGATTTGGAGTCTTGTGTGTTTATATGTTAAAATACTGAGAAACTCCAACCTGGATATTAAAATGTTACAATCAGGAAGTAGCACAGTTGAACAGCAATTAGTTTCTCATTTAATTCGAGGCATAGTCTGACTGATGTTAAACCTGAAATAAAAGCTCACCTAAATCAAGTTGATGAGAATCACATAAGACTTTTGGATTTGGATAATTCAGTAGAGATGCTCTAGTTCTTTCTGGTAGAGCTTTTGATCTCAGGGAATGGGGAAACAACATGTAACGAAGACGCTTTGGAAGAAGATGGTGGGAACTAGCAGAGGGCTCACCTGTAAACTCATTTTTACATCTTCAGATCTGTGTGCAAAGGAAAAAATAATCGAAGATATGCGGCTGACATTAGAAGAACAAGAACAGACTCAGACTGAACAAGATCGAATGCTTGAAGCCAAATTAGAAGAGACAGACAGATTACTTTTGGGTAATTTCTCCATTGAAAGGGAGCAGGAGGGGGGGGAAAATGGTTTTGGATGTGTTAGGATAGCTGCTTAATGTCTGCTTTTCAATGTCTGCTTTTATTTGTTGACTGTGATTTAAATAGGAATTAATTTTATGTAGTACATAAGCTTCTAACACTTAAAGGCTACTGATGTCTGTTTGTGGTCATAGCTGATAAATCCAAGTAACTGCAGTAGAAGGACGTGAACGTGGTCAAATCTGCATTTAGAACTACCCATAATGTGACCTTATTTTGTTATTACTGCCCAGAACTGGAAGGCTGGAAGCAGAAGTGTAGAGAGCTGAATAATAACCAGAGGGAGAGTGACTTGCAGCAAAAGATGAGCAAAACGGAGGAGAAAAACACAAATGAAAATGAGGAATTAACAAAGCTGCAAAAAGAACTGAAGGTAAAATACGGTGATGTAATTTATACTTAGTTTTAAAGCTATGACTTTCATTCATTTCATTTCACTCTCTGTGCCTGCCATTCAAACCCTGCTGCGTTCTGTGCCTTTCAGTCTTGAAGCAGAAATAAGTTTTCTAACGTGTCCTGGAAGGCAGCATAAAAGATTGACAATTTGTAAATCAAGAGGGTTTCTTTACCATTACCTTTGGTGTAACTTTTACAGTGTCTGTGACTCACCCAGAGCATTTTTAGAGGAAAACAATTCCATCCCATGAAAACATCCCAGTCCGAATAAGAAGTGCTGAAAATTGTTAATTTTTTTCAATGCAAAGGAACAAATGAGGATGTAATACTTGCACTTGGGTATATGCTGGAGTAAAACTGTATTTCTGTTATCTTGAAAAAAATCCACTTAATGGTAATCCGGATATTAAGATTTCTTTTTTTGTTGCTTAATCTCTGCCTGTGTTTTTATTTTTGGTTTCATTAAAATAGGAAAATGAGGCAAAGTATCAGACTGAGAGAAAGAAGTGGCTGGAGGAAAAGATGGCACTCATAAATCAAGTGAAAGAAGCCGAGAACCATCGCAACAGAGAAATGAGAAAATTTGCAGAGGACAGAGAACGGCACGTAAAGCAACAAGCAGAAATTGTGAGTACTGGAGGTCCCAGTGGAGTCTTCTAGTGTAAGTCTTCAGTGCCTTTATCAGAGTCACACGGCAAAGCCCCCTTGAGATCTCAGTGAAAAAGGAAGCACAGGAGGGTCACAAAATGAAGAGGCTTAGCATGTAATGGGAGTTAACACCCTCATCCTTCCTATCCCATCACCACCACCACAGGCTGAATTCATCAGACCTCCTGCTGTGTGTAACACACCAACAAGTACCTACACTTACATGAATTGCTACTTAGTGAAGCTGAGAAAACATACGTTGCAAACCAGCATTTGTTGCTTGGCTTTTCTAAAAGCAAGCAGAAGTTGACCAAACAAAGCTTCTTTCCAGGTATAGAGTAAAAATACTTGGTCAAAATGCTCGTGGTTTTGCTTTCCAAGTAGAGCCACTGATAATAAATAAGAAGGTGGATTCCTCGCCTGTTCACTGGGCTGTGTCAAGGTTGCTCACCTGAGACTTGTTAGCAATAAAATCATAGATTGAGCAAACAGGAGTGTCAGTTCTTACCAAAAATCCCCTTCACAAAGCATTTAAATACGGATTTTCTGAACAAAACATGGTCTGCTTTTGCATATTTGTAGTGAAACTAGTTCTGTGTGAGTTTTAAGATCTGCACAGCCTCTCAAGTTTACTAAGGCCATAAAGTAGCACTAACTATGTGAAACCAAACTGCCAGAACAGTTCAGTGTGTAGAAGTGGTGTTCAGTTGTAACCTATTTTTTTTTTCCCCATTTAGGAAAGACTCACTGCGCAGCTGGTAGAAAAGGACAGCAATCTTCAGAAGTGGCGTGAAGAGAGAGATAAATTAGTAGAAGCTTTGGAAGTACAGCTCAAGACTCTGGCTTCTAACAACACTCAAAAAGATAAAGAAATAGCAGAACTGAAAGAGGCTGCGCTGCAGGCTGCACAAAAGGTCACCTCTCTTCTTTCTGTGTGACTTTTTTTGTTATCCATGAATTCTGCAACACATTATATTGCTCTTTGCATTTTGGCTTTATTTTTTTGTTATTCAACACTGTCACATTGAAGCTATTTGCAGCTAATTTAAAAAAGCTTTATTTGTAACAGTAACTGAAGTTCTAAAAGATTTAGTAGTTCAAATAAATGCTCAAGTCTATTTGATCCTTTAATTGCAAAGCCGGACTTGGAATCTGAAACAACTATCACATTTGCTGCCTTTTTCACAGCACCACAGACTTCACAAACAAATTAATGTCTTATAACTCTATATAAGTAGACTAACATAAAAAATTTTGTATTACATCTTCCCAGGGTGTTCTGAGACTTTTCTTCACTTTAAATAGTGGTCACTCATCCGGGAAACCATTGGCCTTTTGTTTGGATAGCTGACTGGTTAAGCTTGCAATTCTAAAACTGATGCTACCAAGTAATTGTAATGATGCTCATGTACATGTTAATGATGTCTTTTTCCAACCCTGCAATTTTTGCTGTGTTTATTAGGATAAGGAATATGATACAGAAGAACTAAGAAAACAGCTGGCTGAGAAAGATGACTTAATAAAGGAATTAAAACAACTCATTAACCATGAAAGTCTTCAATCTATGGCAGAAGTACCTTTACCTGAAGGACAAGATAAAATAGATCAGTCTGTGAACAAAGAGGTTTGTTTGTTGCATTTATAGAAGATAGCTACTCATGATATGTTGGTAATAACTGTTTTCTCAGTATATATTTCAGCAACATTGGGAATCTCACAGAAGTTTCTTTTCATAGTTCTTTGTACATCAACTATATGTTCAGTTCTGAGTTCTTGTTCATTATTTCTCTCTCCCTCTTTCACACTCACTCTCGGGAGAAAAAGTACTTAAATAGAATACCACTTCTCTACACGTTAGAGAAATTACACACCTGAGGGAAAAGCTTGTTAACTAATCCAGGCTCTAGAGGTTTGGAGACATAATATTTGTAGCGTCATCTATTATGTCTATAATATTTGTGTATAAATATATATAATTATGTCTCTAATTTTTGTATATAAATATACAAGTGGTCATAGAGACGATTCTGTAGTTAAAGCTGCCAGCCCCTATGGGGATTCACAAGACCAAAACAGTGTCTTGCATCTCCACTTAAGACCTAAGCAAAACAATATTTAAAGCTTACACAACTCTGGATGTTTCCTGAACAAAAATTAAAAGGGTTGCGTCTGTACTGACACTCCTGATTCTGCCCCAGCCCTTGCTCCTACAGGAGCAGTATTTAGGGAGGGAGTTCTCCTGCTAAACTGAGTTAATGACATGTGGCTCCATTGCCAATTAATAAGGAACAAGGCTGAACGGGGATTTCCCAGCAGATCCTCCCCGACTGCTGGAAGATGCGATTCACTCCTGTTCTGTGACAAGGAGAACGCCAAAATGCATCCCTTTATCTTTTTCCTCTTGCCAAATAAGACACTCTGGGTAGTTTCTGCTATTTCATCAACTCGGCTAGTGCCGTATAGATAAAGCTCGTGATGCATGAGGGAGGACAGAATAGCACCCAGAAGTGTTACTGCTTTATACAGCTTTGTGATAACACCTACGAGAGCACCATAAAATAAGGTTTTTGCTATAAAATTAGCTATATAGAATAATTGTTGTGGACAGTTGGCACTGAAGTGTTCAGAACTCCATGTTCTGAATGAGGAGAGGCTGCTGCAGGGTTATCCTGTGAGAAACTCTTATGGGGGTGAACGGGGTAAAGTTTTTTGGGGAAAGTCAAATAATTCTCCGGAAAGACATAGTGGAGGTAAAAAAGTGATCAAGGTGTTAAGTATCTCCTACCTTCTGAGGAGCTAGCTCTGATCAGGAGAGGCTGAGGCCACCGGAGGGTTATGGGGCTGAGGTTTACAAAATCCTGGTTGTGGTGGGTAAACAGAACATAGAACTGTCCTTCCTAAAACCCTGCAAGAACTGGGCAGCACTTGGTGAAACTAATAGGAGAGAATTTTAAAACGGTTAAAATAACATATTCCTGTATGAAGAACATTTTATTATCACATCATGAATAGATATTACTGGCTTAAACTTGTGTTGTCCTTCAGCCCAGGTGTTTATCAGCTGCCTGAGCTTCAGCTTTTATATTGCAGCTTTAGAAAACTCAAATATTTTGAGGTTTGCAGTCTAGCATAATCTTTATTTATTCTAAATACTTACAGTTTATGGAAAAACAAAGCAAGACCAATCCTACAGCTGGACAAAGTATTCCAGTAAGATATGATGAAGTTAAAGAGAATTATTCATTACCTCAATGTCCTAGCAGTGACTCTTCATTTGGTGAGGTTGGTATTAAACTTTACATAGTTATGTGGATTTTGTTAAATGTGGAATAGGGAAGAAAATGTGTCCTGTTGCCTGAGCAATTCTCAAGTTTTATTCTGCAAATCCTTTTCTTGATGATCAGGTCACCTGATTTAGTGGCTTTTGGTAGAAATAAAAGCTGTGTAACAGAATAATAGAACAATTATACCTGACTTCAACTAGGTGTTCTTGAAAATGTACTTCTCACCAAAGCTTATGAAGTGGCTGATGATTAGATAAGCCACCTGAAAAAAAAAAATCTAAACCCTTTTAAATGGATTGAGCAATAGCAGGGAAATTGGATTTGCTTTCTTCTGCTGCACTGGCTTTGTCAGCTACTGACACCAACCATTCCCGTGTAACTTTTTGATTACGGAACTTTTTTTTTTATTTAAAAAAAAAAAAAGTTTTTTATTAGTCAGCTCCATTCCTGGCAGTATAGCAGAGCTGGTGTTCCTGCTCAGAACCCTGGCAGTTGAAGAAGGCGACCGCCTTTGGGCTTGCCATGAGCTTGGGTCATTTTCCTTTCGGAGGGGAGGGAGGTACCTGCAGAGGGGAACAAGCACAAAGAGCCCCTCATCCCCTTGGGACCCTGCTTTGCAGGAGTACATTTCACAGCCACCAAGCCTATCACTGAGCAGTTCCTACAGAGCAGCAGGGTTAAGATGAAGAAAATTGCATCAGTTCTATTACTGCTCTACTCTCTGTCTCTGCCCTTGAGGAAAATGACTTGGAAACAAAACATGAGGCTGAGTTTTGCAAGGAAAGCTTTAACTTCTCTCATCATAGAAATGCTAACTTTTTAAAATTTAACAAAAAAAGTTCTAGAAAGTAAGAGTTAAACTCTGCTATAGTTGAAGCAGACTCTTCACTTCCACGTGTTCTGAAAGTTAACAGCTGGAAAATGGAATGCTTACTTTGCGATCCTTGGGGAGGGATATGTATTGTGGCTTTTTAGCTCCGGTATTTTAAAACTTATTTTCTTAAAATTTGTGTGCTTGCAGGACCATTCAGAAATTGTCCTTGACTCTTGTGAAGTGTCCACAGACAATGGAAAAACTAGTCGGTTCCCAAAACCAGAGATGGAAATCCAGTTCACGCCTCTGCAACCCAACAAGATGGAGGTGAAGCACCAGGGCAGCGCTTTACCGGTTACAGTTAAAATGCTCAAGCCTAGAAAGAAACGGAAGAGTGAAGAGATGGATGAGGTGTGTTCTAGACCAACCCATAAAATCTGTTGTGCAGTTTTTCAATGTATTACACAGATCCTTTGTTAAAATTCCATCCTTATCTTCTAATTCTTACTGAGATCCTAAAGATATATCCAGGGTAGATTGTGACCTCTTTCCTTCCCTCCCTACAAGTGGTGGATCTCTGGCCTGTGTTGAATAAGGTCATAGACTTCAGTTTATCCAGATTTGTCCCTGGTTTGCACTTTCTATTTACCTTTTGCACTTCTCTCTCCCTACTGGTCCAATTTGCTCCAGTTCCTGGCTGTGGTTTGGGGGGTTACAGACCAGTTCTATAGAATTGCTCCTTTTGGCTTAGGCAATCAGTGGTAGTAATTATAATCTCTTCTAATAGGCAATTACAAGTTTTAGTCCCTGGGATGAATCAAAGCATTTTGGAGTTTCAAGACCACTTCCTTTGACTTTATTTCTCCAGCCTGTGTTTTCTTTGATTATTTTTGTACTTAAAGGGACTGTACAGAACTAACTGAACCAGCACTTGACCCTTCCTGTTTTCCATAAACCTTAATTTCTCAGTAATTCCTCCAGTTGTGCTGGGTTGCAAAAGTGACTGTTAAAATCTGTGTAAGTTAACTTATCTGAAATTCAACACTTCATTCTGGAATAACATCCAGAGTTGAATTCAACTACTTGTGTCTTGAACCAATTTTCTTTGAGAGTAGAATTCTCTCAGGCTGCTGGAAAAGTAGGTGTAAAAATAACCACCCTCCTAAAGGCACTGAGAAAGCACCAAACTTACCTACAAGATATTTCCTCTAACATAGTTACCCAAGTTGTTAGAGAAGGCTCTTTTACCAATACATTTAAACGGTGTAAGATTTAGCTGAGTAACTTTTTAATTGTATGGAACTAAACTTAAAAGTACCTTATTGCTCTGTTATTCAGCTGAGTGTTACAATTCAATGTTATTTTCTTGTTACTTATGCTAAACGGAAATAGAGTATAAAATCTTAGATTATAAATAGATTATAAAATCCTTAACTGTCACAAGTCTACTGAAAACACAGTATTTTTTTTTTTTAATTTCCTAAAACTGGAAAGCACATTGTCAGCACTAAAACTAAGGGCTGAGGGGAAACCTGTGGTAGTAAAATAACCATGTACTATTAATCTCAAACTTCTAAAAAATAAAACAAAACCTCCTTGTTTTTAGAAACAAGCAAAACGAAATCCTCTTTCCCTTTCTGCCACTGCTATCTGTCGGCGGGGCTATTAGTTATCTGAAATCTCTTGGCACCGCTTCACAAGACAGAAGATGTCTTTTACTGAGAGCTTAACAAGGACGCTGTTTTTATTGTTGTCACCATGAATCTGAATTTACATTTATTGAGTTTATTTCACAAGCAAACTCTATAAACTTCTTGAAGCCAAAAGTACAGGAAATAACAGAGAAAAGACAATAGTACGTGCTGGACTGGTCTGACTGGGTGTTTCTAGTTCCCTTCCACAAGTGTGTTTGGGGTTTGATTCACGCTGGACCAGTTACCCCTACCAGTACCAGCCAGTGCCTCCCTACAGTCAGTCATGGCATTCAAACAGCAGCTGCTGCTCTGATAGAAATAATTGTTGTTCTCTCCAGAATAATCCTAGTTAAAATTTGCCGTATTTATTTTCTTAGGATTTTGTGAAAAGTGAGAACAAGAAAAACGCAAAACTTGCTGTGACTGATTCACCTTCTACAAGCAACAAGAAAACGGTTTGGTTTTGTTCTAGTTCTGAAGTTAATTTGGCCTTTTCTGTAATGGTGGATTTGTGAGAGGAGCAAACATTCTTATGCAGCAGTATCTTACCCTTATCTATGTAATCGAAAAGAATTCTTAAACACTTATTTTACCTTCCTACTAAATTCTATAAGCAAACCAAAGAGTAAGTCCGTATTTGCCCAGAATGTATACGAGCTGGCAGTGGACAATGGTTCAGGGGCAAGGATGTTGCATAGTTATGAAGACAAGTTTGAACATACAGTTAGTATATGTGGTGTTATAGGCAATGCCTTTGAAGTAAAACTAAGATTATTTTAGGCCTTAGTAATAACCTGGGTGGGTTCTGAGGGTGGAGAGTAGATTTATTTTCCCCATCAGTTTCCTCCTGTTTTATTTATAAGTAAAACTATAATGAAATACCCTATAACTTTGAATCTAGTTGTTTTTTTTAAAGAAACTATTTGTTTCCTATATTACTCATGCCTTTAAATGTGTTCTGTGAAACTTTGAGAAGGTTTTTTCTTCTGGGTGTAAAATGAGATTGCCTACACTGGTAGGCAATCTACAATGTCATTATTCATTGTCAGTATAATGGACAGAGGTGCCACTAGCAAAGCTCAAAGTGTCAGCTTGAAAGTAACACTGAAGTCAGATAAAATGGAATTGGACTTGAAGATAAGTCTATTTTCAACTTAAACAATACTCTTGTATTTCTGTACAGACATCTACCATGCAGTCGTTCAGAAAAGAATACTCCTTAAGAAAGCAAAAATCTACTTCAAGTAAAACGTCGGATAAAAAGAAAGACGGAACACTACAAAAAATTGGAGATTTTTTTCAAAGTTCTCCTACTGTTATTCACTCTAAAGGTTTGTACAGAATAGCTAAGGTTTTTTTTCATGTTCTCTGGTCTTTTTTCTGCTGTAATTTATTAATGTGCTTGGTGTTAAAGGACATGTCTGCTGCACTAAGTTTTTCTTTCATTTATGAACTAATGGAGTCTGAGCCAAGGCTCACTGTATTCAACCTTGCGGGGCAGAAAAGGCTGCCTTGACTGCGAGGGCCACGCAGTTCTGAAGTTTAGGTTAAGTGTGAAAAGTAGCCCAGGTGGAATGAAAGGACACAGTGTGGAAAACATGCTTATAAACTTATCATAAAAGCAATGATAACTGTTAAGTTCAAAATGACCGGGTGACTTTGTTCTTGCTTACAATAGAAGAGTTAAGGGCAATTTCAGAAACTTGCCCGACTGCTCTGAAAAAATCAAGAGCTGAATCCAAACTCTAAATCTTACCTTAGAATCATGCAATAGTTTGGGCTGGAAGGGACCTTTTAACGGTCATCCTGTCCAACATCCTGCCATGAGCAGGGACATCTTCAACTACAGTAGGTTGCTCAGAGCCCCATCCAACCTGACCTGGAATGTTTCCAGAGACAGAGCATCTCCCACCTCTCTAGGCAACCTGGGCCAGTGTTTCACCACCCTTATGGTAAAAAGTTCCTTCTGTCAAGTCTAGATCTTTCCTCTTTTAGTTTCAAGCCATTGCCGCTTGTCCTATTGCAACAGGCCCTGCTCAAAAGTTTGTCTCAGAAGTTTCTCCTCAGGGCTGCTCTCAGTCCCTCCATCCCCAGCCTGTGCTGCGACCAGGGGTTGCCCTGGCCCAGATGCAGGACCCTGCCCTTGACCTTGTTGAACTTCATGAGGTTCACACAGACCCACTTCTTCAGCCTTTCCAGGTCCCTCTGTGTGTCCCTCAGCTGTGTCACCCCACCACTCAGCTTGGGGTCATCCTCAAACTTGCTGAGGGTGCCCTTGAATCCCACTGTCCATGTCGTTGATGAAGACACTGAACACTGCTGGTCCCAGTATGGACCCCTGAGGGACACCACTGGTCACCAATCTCCATCTGGACATTGAGCACTGTTGACTGTTTTTAATGCAGTTTGCTTTATTAATTAATTTTGAGGCTCACAAAACCAGTAAGACATTGATTTGCAACAACTCTTTTCTTATAGCAAAGAAACTGATGGCAACATTAAGCTCTCCCAAGTCTGCAGAACCAGAAAGTGTCAAAGAAAATGATCTCAAGCCAAAGCGAGCCAAGAGAAAGCTGTATTCAACTGACATTTCTTCCCCTCTAGATATCCCCCCTTCTTCGGTAAGTGATTACAAGGGGGACAGAACAAACCTAAAGGTCTGATCAAGCTGCAGAAGAGGCTTGAAAGTACTGACTTATTTCTTGATTCTGCCTAACCATCCCCTCTGGTCTTTTCTTCCTGCTGTTTTCCTTAATTTACTATTGAATTTTCTGTAAATTCTACAAATGAGTATTAGAGACTAGAAGTGAGAGCTGCTTCCAGACCGCATTTTTCTTTGGACTTTGGTGTTTGTTTCAGCAAAACCAGTTTTTTTTTTCTATGTTCCCAGTATTTGTTGCTTCTAATACTGCACTAAACTGGTCTCTCTCCCCTGGAGACCTCTGACTGAAAGATAAAAGGCAAATTTCATTCTGAAAACAGATTCTGGGGAAAAACTATGTTGTTGGCTACGTGGGTCTAAATGTACCTCATTTGCCTCTGAAGAAATGCTGAATAACTCTGGAAATATTGTCTTTTTTAGGTCTTTATAGAACAAAAAGAGAAGGAGAGTGATCATCTAATCATCAAGCGACGGCTACGATCAAAACCAGCAAAATAATCTTGCAGCAACATGTTTGTATTTCCTGGTTCGGGCATATTCCTGTTTTATCTATTACTTCCTATAATATTTAGTCACGCTCCCAAGTCTGTATATAGATGTATAGAATTGTTCTGGTGGTTTCCAGTTCTGACTCTATTAAAGCTGAAATACTGTTCAAAAAAGCTGGTCTCTGAATTGTTTTTTTAGGAATGGTGTCTTTGGAAGTGTTGATTCAAATGTGTGGAAAGTAATGGAAATATCTCTATTTCAGACATCTCTGAAATTGCTGATTGATAATCTTTGTTCTTCTCCCTGTCAAATATAAAATTTGATGGTTTCAAATAGCTTATGCCTCTTTCTGATTTTGTGGGTAAATAACAAATGACAAAAAATTTAACAATTACTGTGGTAAATTGCAGCTTAGTGGGCTTTTTTTAATAAAACATGCCTGTTTGGGTTTTCACAGAGCCAGTTAACGTGTGTCTCACGTCCGACAGCAAAATTCCCAGGAGATGGCGCTCGGACACCGTTTGAGGTTTTGATACTCCGCAGGGAATTCCAGCTTCAGGTGCAGGGGGCAGAAATGTTTTACTTTGTCTTAAATTAACCCACTTTTCATCCCATTTAGCCACGCTGCATAAAACCTTCAGAACCAGGCCTTGCTGGACTGTATCTCTTTGCAAAGTCCTAGTTCTCCAGATCTTTATTTCCCGTTAGAATGACACGACCTACGCACGGAAGCGACCAACATCTAGCCCTGTCATAGAAGATTTGGTTTCTGGGGTCAGGATCCTGTGCTGAAGGATTGCTTTATAGGCACTGACGTCTGCTGCAAACTCTTCGTCCATTGCTACACACTAATGTTTCACAGGAGCTTATATATTTTTCTCTTTTAACAAAATAAAGGATATTTCCATTGAAAAATTCACTAGAATTAGAAGTCCTCTGAGGCTTAAGAGAAACTGAGAGATCAGATTCATTAAGGAAGAATGTGTTTCCAAAGTCGCTGGATTTAATACTTACAGATCTTTGTGTCGATGGATGAAGCCAGACTATATGGTCATGCTGTAACATGGTTTTGGTTTTTGAATGATCTATGAGAATTAGGAATTCTCTGAGATACAAGTTTTGGCTTGTTTTGTAACATAAAAATGCCAAATTGTGCTTTTCCTGCTGTGCGCTGAAGGCTCCACGAGCACCCAAATTGCTGCTGAAGGATGAGTCCTGAAACCCCTGTCTGGGGACAAAGTTTTTAGAGTTTAACTGAAAGACCAGCTTTTTCAATTCGTTAAATAACTAGAAAAACTGGGTAAAATGAGCTTGCACCTCTTCAGTTCCTTTCCAACTGTTTAAAGTGTGTTTTTACTTCTAAAAAGGAGTCCTTTTAATTGTAGAGGAGTTGCCAAGGGGAAACATCAGCCCCTTCAGTGACCTCTAAAGCTCTGGGTGCAGCTGGCTGAGCCAGTTGGAATGTTCTTGGCCCCAGTTGCCTTGAAGGCACCTGACGGGTGAGAACTGGAGTGTTTGACAGGAGGGAACCGCCTTAGAAGCAGCTGGTGATAGAATGGTACAGAGTCACACGAGGGTTAGGGCTGGAAGAGACCTTAAAGCTCATCTAGTTCCAACCCCCCTGGAGAAAAGGAATCCGATCGGCTAAAAACTGTTCTCTCCTTCCAGGATTGCTGGGAGCGGGGCAAACGCTTCCAGCAGCGCGGCCACCGGAACGGTCTCTGGTTGTTTGCTTTCCCCGAGTCCATGAATAATTCTGAAATCGGGGGAGCTATTGCTTTGTGGAAAGTCTGTGTGCGAGATGCTCTGGGTGTCTGTCTCTCCGAGTTCAGCCAGATAAAACACGTTATCCAAATAATAAATTTCAATAATCCTTGTTTTTTCAAACATGGATTTCAAGCGTTTTGAAACAAATTCTGGGGAAAATGCTTTGAGCTTAATTCTTCATCTTTTTAAGCACAGGACATCAATGTGTGAAATGCCACGTGGCACCGATTTCCTCTAGAGTCTATTAATAATGTTAGGATGATTAGATAGATGGTCTCATTACTAATATTGACTGTTAAACTTTTGCCTTATGAAAAAGGGCCCGGTGGAGTTCCTGCTCCTGCAGCCGCTGCTTGAGGAAAGAAATCCCTTGGACAATCTCACGCAAAGAAAGTTTGCTCTTCCTTGTAAATTAAACTTCACAAACGCAGCCAGACTCTTGGGATGCAAATGAGCAATAAAAAAATGAAATGGCAAGTACAGGCAGTCTCTTCAGCTCTCCTGACAGCTTTTCAGAGGAAAAAACCCTGAAGTTGAATTTCATTTAAGGAGCGACTCCTGTTTGCTAATGCAATAAACCTAGCCCATGAAAGCGGAAATTTCTGCTATACAGATATTGCCAAAATTCTAAGTACTTCATAACTTAAACATTTCAGTGTTCAGGGACAGAGAAATCTCTGTTCCAGTACATGATATATATTTAGAGAGAGAGCCATACACGAGCTGTATTTGCTGATTTGGGATTTACAGAAAGGAAATTTCCTGCTTGACTGAAACACATTGATGATATTTCATTTCCAAAGAATTTCGAAATTTCATTTTCGCTTTAGGAAAAACAGTTCAAAATCCTATGTAGATATGTATATATCCACATCTAAGTATATATATATATCTACATCTATCTCTTTGGAATGCCTTTCAGAAGCCTTGATATCCACCTCTGTCTCGCTGCCCTTCATTCTTGTGGCTGTTGTCCTGTCTCTCGTGTCACTTCTGTGCTTTCCCATCAAGCCTTGATATTACACGGGCTTTTTAATGCCCGTCCTTCCCTTTGTTCTCCCTTCCCTGGAGACTCGGAGGGCCGTGCCCTGGCTTTACACAGTTTTACTCTCCTGCTCCTCCATGCATTACCCAGGGCTGATGGCTTTTGACCAGCACCTTTAATTGCTGCAGAGAGGCTCAGGAACTGCTCAGGGTTCTGCTGTTCTGCTCCTGTAGAGAGGGAGAGGGGAAAACGCCAGAAAGTGCTGAAATCCCGCTGTCTTGAGAGGAGACGAGTCTCCTGGTAGGCAACTCCTCTACCCTCCCTTCTCCACCCACTCCCTCCCTTTGCTTTTTTTCCCCCTAATTCACAGAATACTATGGGGTTGGAAGGGACCTCTGGAGATCATCCAGTCCAACCCCCTGCCAGAGCAGGGTCACCCAGAGCAGGTCACACAGGATCGTGTCCAGGTGGGATTGATCAGATCCCCCCTCTCAGCCTTCTCTTCTCCAGACTGAAGAGACCCAGGTCCCTCAGCCTCTCCTCGTAAGAGAGATGTTCTGGTCCTCTCATCATCTGTGTAGCCTTCTGCTGTACCCTCTCCAGCAGTTCCCTGTCCTTCTGGAACTCACATGTGATTTAAATCACTCACCTGTGATTTACCCAGGCAAAGTGCAATTCAAACCAAACACGGGCGCAAGGAAGAGCGGACAGACTTTTTATGGGAAAGAATGGCTGTTTGAAGACACAAGAAGTGCACGGTTTTTCTCTGAAGCGTGAGATTAATTTTGCTGCCTCCTCTTCAACCAGTCCCTTGGGTCCTTTTGGATTTGCAGAAAACACACGCTATTGGCTTTGTTCTGCATTTTCTGAGTTGATCCCTTGGGGATTTTAGCCTGTTGCTGTGTGTCTTTCCCTGAAGGGCACAGAAAGTCACACAATGGCTACTGTCAACGAGGAAATGTCCGAAATGGCTGATGTCCTGCCTGTCCCATGCAGGGAGGGGACATGACTTCTTCCACCATCACCCTGGGTGGGGCTGAGGGTGCTTTATCCTGAACACTGAGGAAATGCCCATTCTGCTTTTGGATCTTCCTCATACAAATCAGAAACTGGTTTAAATTGCCATGGGATACAGCTATTATTCTTCTATTTTATTTTGACTAGAAAGCCCAAGCTGAACGGCGTCAGTAAGCAGAGTAAACACGGGGCGGTAAGGGCTCTCCCGAGAGACATCATTTTATATTAAGAATTCTCTGAACTGGAGCTGGAATGGAGGATGCCTTTGGATGTGTCTGAAACTACCAGCTGTTCTCTGGGAGATAAAAATGCTTTCAGAGGTTTGTAGAAATCTGTAAAAGTGCCACCAAGAACAGGGCAACGGCAGGTTTGTCCAGGTGATGAGACGGTTGGTCTGTCCCTTATTTACTACCTATATATACTAGTAATTATTCCTTGCCATTGGCAGGTGCTTTTCATTGATGGGGAAGCATGCTTTTAAAACAATTGGGTTTGCAGTTGTGAGTTCATCGGGCAGCCTCTCACCTCTGGGGATGGGCCTCCAGCTCTTGGTTGAATTGGATGCTGAAAGAAAATGTTTCAGACTCTGTGAAGCTCTTACAACGTGCTTTGTGCCTGAATCTCTGCAAAGCTCCCAGCACCTCTGCCCAGGCAACGCCTCAAACTGCTGGGGTTTCCTGAGCATGTGACATAATCGCAATTTACACCTTCTCCTTTCAAGTTCTTTCTCTCTGTCTTTGAAAGATTAGTTTGCCTTTTGAATAAGAACTATTTAAAACATTTTTTCAGCCAAGAGAATAAACAGCATAAGACATGTCGCTGCCTGCCTAATAATAAATAATAAAACCCTTCTTGTTTTCTTCAGCAGGCAAAGTAAGCTGAAGTGTGGGAAGATCCCGAGTTTATAAGTCGATGTATCTAGACCTGTACGTTTCTTCTGATATCTAAAAAAACCCTGAGCAGTACATCTACAGCACCTTGGCAGGGACCCCTCCTGGACGTTCTTTAGGCTAAAAATTTACAACAGTGTGCCTGGTGGCTTGGGGGGGCAGCCCATGGCCCAAGGTTCAGCAGGTGGATGTGGGGTGACGGTGGGAATAAGACAGCTCTGCAGTCTTTTTTTTAATGCTATAAAAGGGCTTCAAACCCATCAGACTGTGTGTTAGCTCAAATCATGGCTTACATTGGAAATAGTGACGTGAAAAGTAGCTACCCAATGTAGCTATACCTGTCTATACTGCAATCTTACTGTCACGAATTAGATGCTTCAACAAGTCTGTGGGAACATTTAAAGATTATTTGATTGAGGAAAGCGAGACGTGGTTTTATTGCAGCTGAAGGTTCAGGTTGTCTTCCTTTATCCCACACAGGATGGTTTTCTGTGCCGTGGCCAGAGCATGCTCTTCTGGGTAGTCACCTCTTGCTCTTCTCCCCAAGGAGTTCATGGCAATTAGACACAAATGAAGCAATTTTTTATTTTAAGTATCAGCCTTCTGCTGAAGACTGACAGCAAAAAAACTTCCATTCAAAACAACTACTTAGAAATTATGGGATTTTTTTTAATCAAAACAGAAGTAAGAAAAAGAAAATCTGAGTTTTGCACAAAGGAATATAAACTAATCAGCATACCAAAGTTTGAAATACGTTAGAACTAGAAATGTTCGACAGAAATTCAGGGGGGTCTTTTCTTTAGGACCGAGGTGTGAATTGCAGCCGATGACAGAGTTTGCATTTAATGAGGACCCAAGACACTGAAAGGTTTTTTCTTCTCACACGGAACCAGAGGAGGGGATGGAAAACTGTTGGTAGCTGTGATTTGTTCAATTGATATTTTGGGGAAGAAATAGTTTGGTGTTTTGTTGTTGGTTTTTTTATTTCTAAAATTCTTTTTACTTAATTTCTCTAATAAAATGCTGGATCAAAACATTTAACTTTGAGAAACCAAACCGTTCAACTGCCTTAAACTGCAGCTTATTTGGAGATTAAGGTGTGACTCCGCAGCCTTTCTGTCGACATGTTGTAAAGTGGAAAAGTGCATAGAAGTTGAAAAAGTCTGTTTCTCTCAGCTCTAGACAAAAGAAGACTCTCCTCACAAATTTCTGGAGGCAAATATAAGGTTTTGTCACACATGAGGAGTGAGCCCTAGGTTCTGCTGCTATGTGGGGGCTCTCAGCAGAGCTATTTACTGCAGTAAATTCATCACAGGGGTGAGAGTCCACAGGTGTCTGCAGGGGGGACCTGATGGCTGAGAAGCTGCTCGTTAATTACAGCTGCAGTCATTAGCTGGCCACATCTTCTGGGGCTGGAGAGAAGAAGGGACATGTGGTGTGGGAGCAGGTTGTGGCATTTGCTCTGTGCTACGGTTGGTGGAGGAGGAAGACTCTGAGGAGCTGGTGGAGGTCGGTTCTACTGAACGCCAGTTTGGGGGTCCATCTGCTGAAGCTGTTGAACAAACCAGCCCTTCCCCAGGTAAGAATTGGGTGCTTGTTTTCTTCTTTACGTCTTCTGTGAAATTTTATATTTCTTGAGAGGTTAATATGTTTTCCTCATCTGTAATGTGTTTCTGCTGCTTGTCTGGGAGGTTATTGAAGTGGCTTCTGATGGGGGCTTTATCTTGTGCAGCGCAGGAGGAGATAAAAATACCAGAGACTCTTCAGGTTCTCTGATCTTTATTTAGCCGGTGTTTTGTAAAAGTTTATTTCACTTCAAAGAGAGCTCTGCTTACATAAGGACTGAAGCGAGTGGTTTTAAAAAACGGTGGTTTCTGCAGCAGATGAAAAGACCTGGTGCTTTTCCCAGCGCGTTCGGTGCCGTGGGAGCGAACGCTTGACTAAGAATTAAGTTTGTGTTAATCTTTGGGCTTTCACGGGTGCAATATGTTGGTTTTGTCTGTATTTCAGCAAGCAGATTTTTTTTTTAAATAAACACGTAGGTAAATGTTATGGTGCTGTTCAGACACAAAAGGATATGAATTTAAACAAATATTAAGTAGAACTCTCTGTCTGACTATTTGGCTGGCCTGATGTCACGTAGGGGGGCAAGAGGAGGCCAGGCGATGGGCTGCCTATATCAAAGGTGACTTACCTGAAGCTGCTTGGGGCAAGTTTGAGCAGGAAAATAATTCTATGTTTTTGTCTGTGGGAAGAACTGGCTCAGAACAATAAAATGAAGGGACACCTTTGAAACAAATGCTTTGCTCTGGGAGAAAAGGGCTTGAAATGATTGACTGGGGAATTGAAGGATCCATAGGTGACTGAGTGTGGGTTTTTGTTGAAGTTTGTGTCAAACCTGTTTAATTTTGTAATCCCTCTCGGGCTGTTTGCAGTAAGGCCAAAGGAAAGTAGTAATTTCCTTGAAACGTGACAGTCTGAAATACCAAATTGTTAGTGGAAATGCGTGAGGTTTGTGTGAAGGGGGTGATTCCTCTGCCACTTGTGTCACAAGAACTTGTAGAAGCACTAAGAGCTGGAATTAAACCTCTGAGCAGGCGGCAAGTAAGGATGGCTCTGCCCATAAATCAGCCACGATTGCCTTCTGTGGAGCCACTGGCTTCTGCCAGTGCAAGGCCAGGTGTTTCTATTCAAGCTTTGAACATCATTAGCTGTGTCTCTATTGTGACACCTGTGGATGGAGCTTCTAGCAGACTGCTAAAGCAAAGCCTGGCTGAGATCTCTCAGCAGAACCTGTCTCAGATGTTACTGAGATGTACCTGTCTGAGAAGGTACCAGGACTTGCTGGTCACACATCCTCACTGCTCAGGATTGGAGGTGAGCCTCCCAGAGACCTGGAGATGGGTAGGACCTCAGATGTAACGAAGGGTAATTGGGAAGGAAGGTATCTTCTCAAAGAGATAAGAAGGATGGGTGTGTTGTCTCTTCATAATGGCAAAATAAGACCCCTTCATAGTGATTGAATGAAGATTTTCAGTCTCTAATATGAATGGTAAAAGTAATAAAATTTAGAAGTACAGGCAGGCAATGAAACTTGATTATCCTGGATTTAGGACAAATCCAATGATTATCCAAATGGGCTGAGATCACCAGTGTAGTTATAAGCCAACTTTTTATCCATTTTTAATATCAGTATGGCAATAGATGCTTCTATTTTCCACATAATTAGGGAGAATTTTCTATAAATTTATGCAGTCAAATCCTTTCTCTCACCTTGCTCCCAAAGCCCATGCACTGCCCTGTTAATTCGCCCTTTGGGACTGCCAGGTGTTCCTCAAGACCAGGTTGGAAATGAAATAGAAAAAATTAACAGGTGTCAGAGAGAAATAATATTTTTTTCCTTATTTTTTTTATCCAAAACAAGACAGCTGTCCTTATTGAACCTCACTGACTAATCTCCCAAACTTGCCCAAGAATTGTGTCCTCGGTATGTTACATGATCCAATTAGATCAGTCACTCTCATTTCTTGAGAAAATGATAGTCTGACTAATTCCTTTGTTTTTCTTGAGGTTCTACAAGTAATTTAACATCTTGTAAAGATTAATGTCTCAGAAATGTCATTTTGTTCTTTGCTCCAATCTGATAACTATTCTTTTCACTTCGCAGCAAGAGCAAATTACTGAATTTCAATTAATGCAGTAATCTGTCTTCCTGGAGACAAATTTGCCTTTGAGCACTTTCTTTTTAAGCTGAAAGATTTTAAGCAATAGTAAATATTTCTGTTGAAGGAAACTGAATTCAATCACGCCATTTCTCTGCCTGCAGTGCTCCATTACACGAGTTACAAGAGGGGGTTCATCAGACCGTGCCCTGAACTCTGAAATATTTCAGCGCAGACCCCACTGGGTTTTGAAACTGAACTGGTTTTGCCAACCAGGCATGCTCTTGGGTGCTTAAAACGGATTTTCTTGGTTTGGGTTTTTTCTTTGTTTTCAGAGAAATTTAAAATGCCAAGAATAGAATAAAACTCATTTGTGAATTAGCTTTAGTTATCCAAGACATAGATCGTTCCAATGGTATTCGCTCTGTTGAAATGATTTTGGTGAGGAGTTTGGCCAAATCAGGTGCTTTGAAATTGGTTTTTTTTTTGTCATTCTTAATTAGTGAAATGTTATTTAGGGATTTTTAAATGCACGTTTTTTTGTGTATAAAATCTGACATTTTCCCTTTAAGACAACACGTAATACGTACGTGTGTATATCTAGATAATACAGTCACTAAAAAGACCTGAATAACTTTTGAAACCCCTTAGTTACTTTTTACGCTGCTTTACATGGGTGAAATCCCAAATCGAGGAAGAAGCAGGCGTTGCCAAGTAACTGCAATATTCTCGGCTCTGATTCCAAGTGATATTTGACCTTACTGTCCCTACATATTTATTTATAATTCTAATTAACTCTTAAAAGTAGCAATTGTATATTTTTTTTTAAAGTTAATCTGATCTCTCTGCCTAAGTCCTTTCCTCTTATCTTCACCTGGATGCCCATATGCATCTAATCTGCATGGCAGGAGTGCTAATATGCCTGATGGACAAAAAAAAAAGGTGTTTTTAAGTGTGCTGCTGAGGTGGAATTAGGCACATCATCACTTTCACTTTCTAGTTATCACATGCTAAGGGATGTATTTAATATATGTATGGCTTTGCTGGGGATTGTTAGTGAGAGAATTAAGCAGATAGTTTGTTTGTGTTTTTTTTAAAAGCTATTCTTACTAACCACAAAATTAATCTAATCAAGTTTAGGAAATGGAGTTACAGTGATTGCATTTCCTCTCGGGATGAAGTTGCTGGGATGTGCATCACTAACCCCCTTCTTGACTCCTTCCGCCTGCAAATCGGTACTATGTAAGAGCACTCATTTTTCTTCTCGAGCTCTAACATCGTTTGGGATGTAGCTGGAGAAAAAAACACTATAAAGTTTATCAGCTGTGGAAGGTCCTCTGCCCCACTACGGAGGATGGCAGACATTGAAGAACTTGTAGGAGAACAAGGCAAGAGCAGACGGAGCTCCTGGGAAGGGCTCGGTGCTGGGTCTGGGGCATGAGGGGGAAAAGCTCTGCCAGTGCTGCCACTGCCAAGGATTTATTTACTTGAGCTATTTCAGCTGAACTCTGTCTCCTCAGCAAAAATCTCCTATGGAAAGCCAGCCAGCAAACACGACTGGGGGAGAGTAAACAATTGTCACTGGGCTTTATAGCATTGTCACCGCTCAAATGCAAAGAGTAGGCCAGCACGCTAATATAGAGCGTGTGTGTATATATATATATATATTTATAACCAATCAGGTGATCAAGTTCTATAATTTGAATGTGTAAATCATCCAGCAGAAGCTGTTATATTTGCGCTTGCAGAGTGGGTAATGTATGGGTTTCTCATGCATGTCCCCTGGATGTTGCTGATTGAAGTGCACCGAGTCTTCTGTGGGACTCCTGATTATTTCCTGTAAGAAAATTGCCTGTTCAGAGCCACTCAGCTCTGCCTCATCGCTGTCCAAAGAGCTTCCCATCACCCGTATCATGTACATGTATGCCATGGCCAATGCCCAGGGAGGGGAAAAAGTCTATAATCTATTGCAGTTGTGTCTCAACGAAATATAGCGAGTAGCTTATGGAATTGCTTCTTTGATGTTAAACTTAATCATCAAAGAACTTCAGCTGGGTTGTGTTTGGGAAGCCCTTTTGTTCTTTTTCTAATTGTAAACTAAGTGGGATTTTGGTGTTATTAAAATGAGTAAGGAAATAAGATCCTTCCTTTTTCTTTCATGCCAAAAATCACTTCACCCCTCTACCCTCAGGGTCTTCTGCTTGAGATCTATCTCCTGTACCTCGGGAGAAAGTAAAGAGACAGTAAAGCGTGATGGAGCTGAAGGGCTGGGGTTGCACAGCTGGGTAAAATGATGACCTCGTGGTGCCTGTCGATGTCCAGAGCTCATTTTCTTGGATATCCCTCTCCCTGGTATCACACCCTGATATTTTCAGGCATTCTTAAGCCTTGGACCCCTGTGTGTATGAGGAAATGCTGCTTTGCCCACCAGTAGCAAGCTCAGGGTATAGTCTTGCAAGCCTTTGGGCTCTGGACACCTCATGCCATGGGGACTCTGCAGTGACATCCATCTTCCCTTCCCGCGGAGGGTGCTCTCTATAATTGGATAACATATTAGCTTCACTCTTGTGCCAATTAAGTGATTTACTATCATAACTCTGGACTTCAGCCCTGTTGAGTAAGTGCATCTCCCTCAGCCAAGTAATATCTGCTTATGCCGTGATGGTTCCATTTTCTCTTGGCCTGGAGTTTCTATTCTGTCTCCTCCAATTTATACCTGGTCTCTGCTGTTTATTCATTGCCCATTATTCATAATCTGGTATTTAATCAATCTGAAACTAACCTTTAAAATGCACTGCTTCGCTGCCATGAGAAGGGGTAGGAACGATAGTCCCAGTGAGGAGATGGGAGGTATGTGTTGGCTACTCTCAAGTCTTGGTTGACTCGAGTCGATGAAGAAAGTGGGGTGAAAGCAGGGCTCAGGTCCTTCGGGATGTCACCAGAAGCTTCACAAACTGTCCTCTGTTATGAGTACTCTCCTTGCAGTAAGTAGGTGCTTTGTTATACCCTTTCCCAAGGCAAGCTGTGGCCTCCTTGAGACCTCTCATGAGCCACTTGCTACTGCTGTGATGTAGATGAGATTACTACTTTATGCACATTTTATGCTATTTAAATAGCAGATGAAAAGACTTGTGCCATGGCAAGATGGCACACTGAGGGCCTCTCTTCTTTCTGCAATGACTTGTGCCTTTGTCATACGAAAGAATTATTGCCCTTGGCTTTGCTCTGCAAGAGCCACAAGCTGAGAAGGTAACACAAAATGTAGCTCTGATTCAGCCCGTGGTTTCATGTCCGTTGAGCCAGTTGGTGGGTTTTAGTCTTTGTTTCAACCTGTATAAGAAAATGAAACCAAAAATATTCTCCTCAAACCTCCCTTACCCCGGAGTAATTCCATCCACCACAAGGCCCTCTTTGAAGGTTCTTGGGTGCTGCTAAAGTGCTTTGAGGAGACCATGGCGATGCTGTTGACACCAGAATGTGACACTCGACCTGTAGAAATTCCAGTGTTTTGCTGCTTTGTCAATGTTTTCCATTCTTAACCCCACCAGAAATTTTCACCACCTCTGCTTCATTTTTGTGTGGGAGGTAAGAGCACGAAGAGCCAACTTGTATAATGATTACTATCGTATGGGAATACTCCTTTATTTTGTCCTTTCAGCTTATTCTAAAGTGCTTTTTAAAGGGGCTCTATGACTCAATAAATAAGTCATTGAAAACACCACAATGCAAAACCTTCCCTGTTTGGACATTTATATATATAAAAGGTAGAATTAAAAATAAGTTGTTGTCTGGTACTTATTTTTAATAAGTTATAAATTATCAATTGCAATGAGATCTTCTGAGGCATTTGTCACATTGCTGTGCCAGACTCCCTGACTTCTCAGCTCCCTCCTACACATCTCATTATTTTAAATCCCTGCAATAAGACTTAACTCTTTGATATGACTCTGTCACTTCAAGGAAAAATAGACCACAGGCCATGAGAGCTGGGGAATGACTGCAAAATGACTTTGGTAGAAAAATGCTATCAAAGATGAGTAAAGTACTAGTACCAAAACTTGGATAAGTAGTCACACTGAGATGATAGGAAAATTATTATGGAAACTATTCTGGTGCAGACAAGCCCAGAGCCACTGGGTCTCAGTCTGGGAGAATTATAATGTAAACAAGTAGGAGCCAGTGTATTAATAATTAGGAAAAAAAAAAGTCTTTCTAGTGTAATGGTCAAACTTCTAGCTCTGACTCCCCTAAGAAATGGAAGGGGATGGTATATTCTGTGTGCTACTTGGGGTGAGGGGAAATGTTTCTGTTGGGGGGGGTGGAAATGGATGATCTTTTCCAAGCACATGACACAGATATGAGGGCAAAGTATTTTAACTTCTTTTTTTATTAACTTTTCTAGTTCTAGAGACAGCTAAAAAAAAAAAAAAAAAAAAAAAAACAAAAAAAACCACACAAAACCAAACCACACTTCTCATGTTAAATCTTTTCCTCTGTCTTCTCAGCTGTTGGGTTCAGTCTTCCCTTCCTTCACCCCTCTCCTCCCGCTCTCCCTGCTCTGTCTCTCATGCTACATGGGACAAAACAAGCTGCTCTTAGTTTTTGCCATTTCTAGTGCTCTCCTGCTGCACTCCGGTAGTTCTGAGCGAGGGATTATTACCCTGGATGGTTGGTTTTATGTTTCCTTGGAAACAATAGCTGAAAACTCAGAAGAATGTGACAAACTCCATAATTTCACCTTCTCAGACATTTTATTTAAAATAGACCTGGAAATGCATCTTTTCAGGAGGCAATGAAATGAAAATTTTTTTCTGCTTGAATCCTTTGCTTTTTATCTGGATTTAGTTGACTGTGTTAATTAATTGCCCAATAACTGGAGAGTTTCCTGAAGGACCTCCTAAGAGTGAATGTCAAAACCTGGAACTTTAAGCCTTGTCTTAAAACTCTTCCTGACTTTACTCCCTGTGGTCCATGTGACAAGACACCAAAGGTCTCTGAAGCTATTTGCCCTGAAGACACCACTGATGGGGTTGTGGCTGCTGTTGGAGGCTCCCTCCAATGGACTTGTACTTTCCTCTTTGTGCTTAAAAGGTGTCTTCATAGAATCATAGGATGGTTAGAGTTGGAAGGGACCTTAAAGATCATTGAGTTCCAACCCCCCTGCCCTGGGCAGGGACACCTCCCACCAGACCAGGTTGCTCCAAGCCCCATCCAGCCTGGCCTTGAACCCCTCCAGGGATGGGGCAGCCACAGCTTCTCGGGGCAACCTGGGCCAGGCTCTCACTGCCCTCACAGCAGAGAATTTCTTCCTAAAATATCATCTCAACCTCCCCTCCCTCATGTTTAAAACCCTTCCCCCTCATCCTATGGCTCCCCTCCCTGATCAAGAGTCCCTCCCTGTCTCTCTTGTAGCCCCTTTTGGAGGGGGCTTTAAGGTTTCCCCGGAGCCTTCTCCAGGCTGAACCCCCCCAACTCTCTCAGCCTGTCCTCCCAGCAGAGGGGCTCCAGCCCTCCCAGCATCTCTGTGGCCTCCTCTCGACCTGCTCCAACAGCTCCGTGTCCTTTTGATGTTGGGGACTCCAGAGCTGGAGGTAGTGCTCCAGGTGGAGTCTCACCAGAGCAGAGGGGCAGAACCCCCTCCCTCACCCTGCTGGCCGTGCTTCTTTCTACCTTCTGGCTGTTGTTGGCTTTCTTTTCCCTTGGTCCTTCATGAACGGAAGGTGATGCCATCAGTGTTCCATGGGGTACAGTAGAGGACAGTGTCTATCGGGCATCTGCTACATGGGAGGTCTAGTCTGAGCCCTGCTGAGTCAGTAAATGTGAGAACACACTGTGATGGCTGGCAGAGGCAAAGGCTTCTCCAAGTTGCTTCTCCTTCCCTTTCACAGCTGGACCTGGGGCTGCTGAGAAGCTGCCGTGAGGGCAAAGCTTGCAGCTTTGTGGGTGTATGTAAAAGCTGTGCCCTATTGTCTCCCAAAACAGTTTTTGCCCTAACTGGGATGTTATCCCGCTCTTAAAGGCTGTTGTGACACAGGAAGCTTTTTTTGATTGTTTTGCCTGATGATTTTTGATTTTTTTTTTTAAAACAATTGACGCTGCAATATAATGACAGGTTTGTCACCACAGATATCTGACAGTGTCCAATGTCTGCAATCCTCTGGGAAGTGTCAGGATGTGCCCCTGGATGAGTTAAACTTGGTGGCTGGGGACGTTTTAGCTGTTTCTTGGGAAGGGGATGGGGAAGGCACTTAGGGTTTTCATTAGCGGCGACACGGGACGGGAGCGTGATGCTGGAGAGTCGGGAGGGGGGGAAAAGCTCGTGCTATGCTTGTCGTTGAATATTTGTCTTGGCAGATATTCCTTGCCCCAGCGCTCCTCCTCTCCCCGTCTGGAGCGAGGGGGACAAACGGAGAATATTTCTGCTGCTGAAAATAACCGGTGAAATACAATAGATTTGCACAGCTGAGCTGAACAAATGGCTGGGCAATTGTATCCCTTCCAACCATGCAGAAAAATCTGCTTTGGAAACATATTGGGGGAAAATGACTCAAATCTATATAAAGAATTTGAAAAAAAAAAAAAAAAAAAAAAGGAAAAGATTATAGCCTACAGACTTTCTTCCTGAGGCTGGACTCGCTGAGACCCAGAAAGCTTAGTTCTGTGCAGGGGTGCATTTTCCGCCTTTGGATGTGAAGACTGATATACCTGTTTGGTGTGGGGGGTTGTGCTTGGGATTTTGTGGTGGTTTTTTTGTGTGTTCTTTTGGTGTTTGTGGTTCTTTTGGTGTTTTTTAATTTTCATTAACAAAAAAGCCTATTCAATAGTGCCTATTGAAGTCAATGAAAAGGCTGACTTAGATGGGGCTGGATGTGGTCTTTGCTCTTTCCCTATTCGAGGGGGAAGGCTGCCCATGACTATCATGTTCTTTGTAGTTCAGAAAATGAAAATACGAGACGGTCGTACTGGGCTTCCATCAAGATAAAATGATTTTGAGGCACAGCTTTGACTCAAATGCCATAGTGTTTAAAATAGATATAATCAGTAGTAATACTGTTTAAAAACAAACAAAAAATAGTTAGTCCACATATAATCTAACATACTACTGTATAATTTATATTTTTAGATTATTTTCAGGTTTTAAACGCTTTCCAAGTGATTGGTCTGTGGCAAGGCAAGGGTATGACAAACTCTAAAATGGCTGATATTAAATTTATATAAAATTAGTAGGAGTAACTTGAAAAATATTTCAAAAATGAAAAATAGAATGAATGCTTTTAACTTCAGAATCAACCTTTACAGTTGTACAGTCCTGGAAAAAAAATCTGACATACTATTTCACCCTGGTTTGTGATAAGGCTCTCATTTATTCAAGTGAAGGATCATGGGCTATCTACTCCTGGAGCAGAAGAAGGAAGGATCTTGGGGAATTAATTAATAATTAAAGCTAACCTGTGTTGCCTAAATAAGATTAATTTATTCTAAGTGATTTTCTGCTCTGATGGGACTTTCTCTAAGGAGACAGGACTATAATATCAGCAAATATCACTTGCTGGTTTGCCTGGATGTGTGTCTGGATATGCACTATTCCACACAACTCACTGGAAAATTATTCTACCTTTTCTGCTTCAAATGCATTTTTTTTCTACTGTATCTCACCGTGAAATTAATAACCACAAACTCTGTTATGTTGGGCTATTACCCATTGACTCTTTCAATTAAGTCAGATACAGCTGAGGCATTTGGAAGACCATTCATTCCTTAGACTTTTGTGAAGAAATGGAGTTTTTGTAGCTGTTCTCTTGGAGGGCTTCAGCACGGATGTGTATCTTTGGTATTTTAAGGATACATAAATGCATATATTAAAAACAGTGGCAACAAAGCCCAAACCAACTAAACAAAACAACCTAATATCAAACCAATCAGCAAAATAACAAGCTCTGAAGGCTTGAGCAGGTTTTGTGGACCTTAGGCGATCCTGGGAGAGGTCAGCTCATTAAAAGCAAGAGGGGCAAACTTTAGAGTTAGCTTTTGCAAACCTTGTCTTTCAATTTATTTCTTTGGTTCAAAAAGTAGTCTGTTGTGTGAGTGTTTTTTCTATTGTACTGGCTGTAAAGATCATCCCCTCTCCCTTTAAACAGAATACACTGCACTCTTCCAAGGTATTTTCGCTTGTCTCTTTCTTAGATATAAATTTTTTAAACTATTTCATGTAGCTGTGCTTTATCAGAGAAAGGTTTTCTTATGAGCTTTCTGGTTTTCTAGTAGCATTTTTTGTTGTTGTTTTTCCTGAGAACACATTTTTTTCTTATTTAAATTTGTGCAGTAGCATACAAATGTTTTAATTGAAACGACAAAAATAAAATGTTCCCCCCTGGATACTGCTTTTCAGTTTGGGGCTTTGGCCTGACATAACTGCAGATAACTTGTACTTTTGGCAGTGGAAGTTCTGTCTCTTTTCTACCCCAACTGCCCAGCGAGACACGCATCTTCAGGGCAGCACCTCTAAAACGTGTACGTTCAACCTGGAGAAAATCTGTGAAGGGCAAGGGCAGCCTCAGGCACGAGGAAAACCAATGGGCACGGCAAATAAGAGATGCTCACGGCTGTGTGTGCGCTTTGTCAGTGTCACTTTCTATTTTAAATGGCAGTGGCCTCAGTTATTTGAGGCACCATTTGCCGAGTGACACCACTGGTCTGTTCCAGCAGCACTGATTTTGGTTCTCTTATAATTCACTGCTTTGGAGGGAAGCAGAGAGGCCCAAACTTCAGCTTCTTTTTTGTTTCGACAGCGCTGCAGCGCCCTGTGTGGGGAAGCACCTGCTGTTGCTGGAGAAATTCTTTTTTTTGTTTTTGGCTATAAATATCGCTAACAATTTCATTTTATTAGGCTATTTTAGTTGTACTTTGTCTCATGGGAGAGTAGAGGTGCCAAATGCATATGTTCTCTCAGTAGCTCAATTGTAAAATTAAACATCTTTGAATTCTTGCTAAGCTTTCCTCAGCCTTTTTTCTGCTGTTGAGACTGCCATTTCATATTTTTGGGTTGTGCACGTTACTAAGCCTTTACAGAAAGTCCCACTGCTTGTTTTATCAGTGGGTGAATAAAGGCTGATCTTGTACTGGGACATGTGCAAACACATTTATTGAGTTAAAAAAATATAATTGTTTATCTTCTATCATAATAAACTGATTCCAAGGGCTGAGGTTTCTCTTACGTTTGGAAAAAGAACCTTCTTGGTAATTACACTGGAATAGTGATTTTGATTTCAACTAAAGAACTTATTCTAGCATAACTATTCTGATAAAATTCCAAGCGTAGACAAGTGTTAACAAACACCAGTCTGTCATTTCCTTCACACAAGTGACACTCCCACAATTAGGGTTCTGTTCGCCTTCTCTGCTGGCTTTGTTCCACGTGTCATTATTGATGTCACCCAAAAAGGCTTTTTGTACTTAATTTGCCATGCCCCTGAGGAGAACCAGGCAAAGGTTATGAAAATTTCCAGCATTTTTTTTTTTTGAAGGAAAAAGACTTAAATCTTAATAGTGAAACTAAAAAAAACCCCAAAAAACACAAAATTGCTCATTGACAACTTCATTCCTGTTAGAATCCAGGTATATTGTAAAAAATTAAAGAAACATCTGTAACTTAACGACCATGTAGCAAAATTGTTCTGGAAGGAAGGTTTTTCTCCAACTCCAGTGATCATATGATGACAGCAGATGGCTGAGAGGGTTTTTAAAAAGCTCTCTTGCAACCCAAACCGGTCATCTCTTACTTGTGGGACTAATTTGTTCAGCGTCACGTGTGTTATTTCACATCGCTGAGAATAGAACCTTTTGTTATTTTTCTCAGCTTTTACTTAATTGGCTTTTCCTGACACGCTGTGTATGTTTCCCCCCCGAGTTGTCTCCCAGAATACGGTGTTTTCTAACTGCTGTTTTTCTGTCCTACCAGCGAGGCTGTGGGAGGGAAGCCAGATGTGCTCCTCGGTATTAATAGAGCATGGGAGAGATGGCTCTCATTTTGATGAAAATATCGTGCTTCTGGCGTTTTATTTTCCCTGTTGTTAGTTCTTCTCTTTTTCTGCATGTTATCATGGAGGTGCTTGTCCCTGCTCTAACACAAATGAGTCTCTGCCTTCCCACACTTGAGTTTACTTCGTTGTTTTTCCTTCTCATGTTCATAACTTTTTTGTGAGACACCCCAAAAGGACCTGAAGCAACAACTTGATAGTAGTTAGGATCTGTTCTTCCCTCTTTACACTGCTTTCCCCTTTCCCTGGGACCTCATTTAGACTGGGGGGACAAAAGCTTCACTCGCAGTGAAAATCAACAACTAAATATTTGTTGGGATGTTAGATCTGGGTATGTATGCGTTTCTTGGGTAATGCGTCATGTTTTCCATGTACTTGGTTGCATTCATCAGCGTCCTATAAAGAAGGATCCAGCATGAAGTGAAAATCCACTCTTCTTAAATAAAGCCTTTGAGATGCTTTCCAAGTTGTGCATGTGTCACAGGAGCTGCCAGCCTAAATATGACCATGTTTCACTTTAAACACAATCAAATAAAAGCTCTTACTGATCTTGGACAACACATGATTTATTTATTTTTTAAATTTAGTTTAAAGGAAAAAAACAACTCTGCAATCGTGACAACAGAAAAAGCTCCGGAATCTTTGTTATCCAAGATAAATGTATGGATTTATTAAAATAGAGGAGGTTGGCAAAGCTGAATCCAATCAAGACAGCAATCACAGCACATAGAGAGCTCTTCTCAGGAAGCTGATTAGTCAATCAAAATGTAAATGATTTGCAATCTGCATAATATCTTGCAGTATTTGGTTTAGGGAGAGTTTTAGCAGAGTTCCCCGAAAACATCCACTCTGTTTGCATCTGAGAGAGCGTGGTTTGTGCAGGGATTAGTGGAGCAGGTCAGCGTGATGGGGTTTGTCTGGTCGAGGGCAAGCTGGTTCTTTGAGCCTTTGTGCAGCCCCTGCGGGGACACAACTCTTCAGCTCCCGGCCCCGTGCCTCTGCTCGCCCGTAAAATTGTTTGCTGTACTCGGAGTCCTTGGCTCGTGGCGCTCCTGCGAGACCTCAGCAGACCCAAGGGGGTTTCAGTTCATTAGAGAAATCTCTTTGGGTCCTCCGAATGGAGCTATGGGAATAAATAATGACTTTATTTTCCTCCTCCCCTCACCGCCACTGTATCTGTTGTGGGGTGAGGAAAAAGAAATCAAAGGCAGTCACTCAAAACAGATTAGAACCAATCCATTTTTATGTCCTGAGCTGGTGTAAAAAACAGTTTTCATGACACATGGCACAGCTTCTGTTGGTGCCTTTGCAAGAGGAGACAACTGAGATCTACGTCTGCGGTGCTGGTGGAACGGGCTGCTCTTTTGTGTAATAATCCAGTAGCGAAGGTACCCACCTGGCAAGTGGGAGGCTTGAAATCACGTCCTTCCAGTGCCCTGGAGGGTGCCCTAACCTTCTGTTAGAGCTGTCCTGGCTTGTGTGGAAGAATTAAATGGCTGATGAGATAGAACAAGAGGAGAATAACTTTTTCAGCCTGCCGGCAAGGATGCACTCTCAAGATAGGACACAGGGATTTTACTTTCTGCTCCAGTGGTTTTTATTATGTATTTAATTTTTTTTTTTCCTCTGCAGACCTTGGCTTACATGCAGAAAAAACACCTCTTATTAGGCCACATTGTGTATGTTTGGGGAAGGTGAGGGAGCGTAAAGGCAAAGCATTGATTCTGAGAGGAGACTTTTCCAGGACACCTTATGATGTGGCTGTGGTCACGGCACTTCCAGGATGTGGGGCAGAATCCGGTTGAGCAGAGGAAGGAACCAAACTCATACCTCTGTCCATCCATCCATGGACTTTTAGATACCTGGGGATAGGACAAGTACCAGTGTCCTCTGCCAAAAGACAAACTCCATGGTTTTGGGAAACTTGCCCTGGTCAGTGATCAGTGCAAGTCTTCAGCCAGCAAGGATTTTCCGCTCAAAATTGATCAATGCTAGTTGTCCATGAAGCAAATTATCATATAAATATAGCAGTGCCATTATAAACTCTTGCAGGTTTTTCTCCGTTTGCTTTATCTCACTGACTTAGGAAATATCTCACTGATATTTCCCTTGTTGTGGGAGGTGGGCACCTCCCCAAGATGCTGCTGGGGTTTGTCCCCCATGCTTGAAAGTCAAGACTATCCCCAAAACCCATTCTGGTTCTGGGGAACTGGTTTGGGCATCTCCCCAGCAGGCTTGTGGCAAGAGGTTGGGTCTATCGAGCAACATGGACTTGATTCCAGCTGTTATTTACCTTCCTAAGGTTTATATTGATTTTTTTAATTTTTTTTTTTAAATTGAGTTTAACTTTTTGTAGCGGGCAGTGTGTCAGTCATTATAACGTCTCATGAATTGTTACGATATCTCCTGTGTATCTTGTGCTTTGGCACACACAGGTTGAAAGTTAATAAAGAATAAAACTTCCCTGCCTAAGATGATGGAAGCTTAACAGCCCGGTCAGCCTGTCTCCCAGGGGGAGTCTCTGCTTCTAGTGCTCTCCTGTGCACAGGCACCAAGTGCTGTCCTTCATACCTGCAGTGCTACTCACTAGGCAATAATTTAAACTATACCGAAGTGCATATGTATGTGAAATAGAAACAAAACATGAAAAATAATGGAGACAATACATTTATTCTTCAAAAATCCCTCTCCCATTAGCTAATCTCAGCCCTTTCAGCAGCAACAGCTTCTCTTTATTCCAACCCATTGTACAGATTGCTGCTGGAAGGCTTTTGAAAACTGTTTTTGTTGGTTCACTCGTTATGTTGTCTCCTTTCTTACTAATGGGTAGTTTCCGAAGTGCTGAGCGGCACTGCCAGGAACGTACCGGGAATCCTCCTACCGGGGAGAGAACGCAGTCAAAATCCTCTATGTTCTGGGCGATGCCAATGGTTTTCTTCCTTTCAATATTATAATTGTTTCTGCATTTCTCTGTGGTGGGGAGAGGGACTGAAAGGAGCCAAAGGTTGGGGAAACTTATGTCATTCTGCTAATGAACGCTGGCATCGCGAGTCGAACCCTGGCTCCGCTCACGTCACCTGGGAACTTTGCCATTGGGCTCTGGCAGGCTGGAGTTTCTGTGACAACACTTGAAATCAGAGGAAATTCGGTTTAGCCTTTACTTTAGCAAAGGATCTCTTCTTAAATTCTCTTTTAAATTCTTCTCATGGAGATTGGCAATTATTATTCTAAATATAACTAATTGCCTAAACAAACAGAAAACTCAGCCTAATAAGCAGATAAATGAGCATGAACATAACCGTTTATTTGGACAGTGCCATCTAGTTGTTGTAAAACGTAGAGAGTTTTTCTTGTAAAATTTAATTACCACGGCAAACTGCCACTCTATAAAAAACCTTCAGTGTAATTTAAGGCTTTTCTCATTCATTATCAAAACAGTTATTTCTCTGAAAAGGGACTGTTAACGTAAAGCAATGGCTGTCTTAATGGAATCTGTGGAGCTGGCTGTAATGTGATTTCCCCCCCCCCCCCCCAGTGGTACTCTCCATTAGAAAGACTTTATTTACCCTGTAAAAGGTGACCTGTGAAAAGATCTAATGGTTCTCTGGTTTTGCTTGAGTATGTCTCAGCCTCTTTCTCCTAAATCTCCCCAGTAGTCTTTTTCCACCACAATTCTTGCTGATAAAAATTAACTAAATCTAATGTAAAAAGTTCTGCACCTGGAACATCCAAGGTCAGTAACCAATCTACTGTAACCCTTCAGATTCTTGACTCGTATGGAAGGAGGTCAGGTATCAATAACAACTAAGAAAATTTTAAGAACTTCAATGGTATCTCATATTTCTTGGGTGCTTGCCTTGTTATCTGCCTTATTCTTCATTTGAATATTGAGCAAATGTTTGTTATGAAGACTGGTTTCTCTCCAAGATTGCATTCTTCTCTATTCTTAACATCTGAGTAATCTAGCTTCTCTTGAATACGATGCCAAAGACAGACTAGGAACACAAAAGCTATTTATTGGGAAAGTAAACCTTGAGCTGGTGGAATAAATATTATAGGAAATGTCAATATTAATGAATGTATTGGAAGACTGAGGTCTCCAAATTCTTTCCCCTGTTTACTTTCTATCACACCTATAACTAAATGTCTTCTAAACATCCAGCTTATAGTCGAGAGTCTTTTTGTGACTTGTTAATTCACTGAGTGCTGGTCTGGAGTAGAGAGATGTCTATTTGGTAACGTCATTAGATTGCCTTCTCTCCTCCCCTCCACCTTTTGCATCTTAAGCTTCTATGGAACCCTTCATCAAAGAAGCAAACAAAAATAACCATTTATTCACTCTGTTTTCCACAGTGATCTTTCCCTCCCCTGCTTATAAATGCTCAATATCAGTAGTTTTACTGACTGTTTTGTCTGTTAATGTAGAGGAGCAAATAGTTATGCTTTGAACTAAATCACTGGGACCCAAAAATCATTCCTGGTATGTTCTGCTCTCTTCAGTGATGGGGAAGGAGATCCTTCCTATGTCTCAATGTCCTTTAGATCAGGTACAAATTTTCAGTGACATTCTTTGAGTGTCATGAGAGATGTTCTCTGGCTTCTACTTGGTCGACTCCTGGGTAGAGCCAGTCATACTAGCTTCAAAATCCAAAGCATGAACTATTTTGTGAATTAGGTGTAACCTAAGGCTACAAACCCAACATTTTCTTCACACTTAGTGGAACTTGCCAGTTAAAAGCTTTTCATATTGGAAATTTTCTTATAGTCTTATGCAGAACTTGAAGAAGCTGTACTGTCAGCTGAAGCATATGTAGAAAAATCCAGTTACTGCACCAGAACACACATAATAACAGCTGATTCTGCAGAGCATGTGGGTTCCACAGAGGCACGAGTTAACAAATTCTGAATCTGATTTTATATTTTTAGCAACTGATTGATTTATCCTACTGGGAAGTATGTTACAATGATAACTTTTTCATGTAGTTATTAAAAAAAATACAGAAATGTCAAACTGTCTTACAGCAAGATTCAAAACTTGCCAGAAGGGTTTGTTAATTTTTGGTTATTGACATGAAGATTGCAATGTTGGGGAGGCATCCAGGGCGCAGGGTGTAACTTTTCTTGATGTATTATTATCATCTCCCAGATCAGTTATTGGCAGGGAGTACAATAATCCAGAATATATAATCCAGCCTGTGTACCCCTGTTCTAATTTCAGAAGTAGATTCTGTTTCCAAGTTACACAGATCTTTTTGAAAAGCTTATTTTCTATCAGGAACACCAAAAAAAAAATAATGACATGTAAGGCCTTCCTTCACTTGGGAGTCGAGGCTCTTTCTAATCATTCTAGATGAGCAAAGACAAAGAACATATGAAAAAAAAATATCCAAAGTATGAATAATTCATTCCTTGTTTTAAATGAATGAGCATTCATAGTTATATTTTAATTGACAAAATTTGTTTTCAATACAAGGCACTATGAATGGCTCGACAAAATGTGTTATTTGCTTGGATAATGGGATGTGAGCGCGACACGCGGTGGGGCTGGGCTTCCTGCTGGATCCCAGGTGACTGCTGTCAGCTGGCCCTCCAGATGGCACGCGTCTCGAGATGACGACACGCCGCTTTATGGAGTGGAAAGTGTAATTACTGTGTTAACAATGCATAATGTTGGATTTACTGTTGGTACTAAAGAGAGGGAAGTTGAATAATACATCACTAAAATCTCTCTCAGGAAGAGACAAATGCTTTAATCCATGGAGAATGGCTTCACTGGCATCCTTAAAAATTTTCAAGTGTCTTTTCAAAATGTTTTGTCTTTTTACTTCCTATCCATTGACATAAAAAATAATGCCCTGTGAACAATAGCAAAGACTCCCATCCCTTCACCAACTGTTTCGTGACTTGTTTGACAGTGTCAGTTTTGAACACAACCGTCCGAATGGCTGCTGAAAGAATAAAAATAGCATGTAAATGTGAAGCATGACTGCATTTGGGACACCTTGTTGTGGTTTGGGCTGGACTGGCCCCTGAATGAACGATAGGCGCTCTCTTTGTCCTCTCTGCCTTCTAATGCAAGGTGCTGCGTGGTAGCTGAGGAAAGCTGTGAAAGGTAAAGGAACGAGTTAGTTCATAAGAGTAACTTAAAATTGTGATAATTATGAAGGCAAAATTCAGCATCGGTGTGAGTTCTGGATCATGTTTTGATGACTCGATATTCCAAGGGTTTGCTTTTCTTTGTCCATTCTGAAGAATTTGTCTAGCCCCAGTAAAACATCCAAACTCATAGCGAATCCAGCAGCATTCCCAAGCTCAGTGATGGAAGAATGTTTGTAAAATTCCCATCTAAATAATGTTTTATCATGACAACTAGAAATATTCTTCAGATGTGTTGGGTGTCCGGTCCTTGTGACTATGGCTCTGTGTTTGGCTTCAGCTGGAACTTGTTGGCTGGATGTATCCATCTTCCTCGTTTCTCCACATGTGCTTAGAGCATGATGGGGAGAAAGCTGCCTTCTTCCTACAGCTCTTCAATTTCTTCTGTTTACATTTGCCATTTGTGTTTTTCCTCACTCCAGTACCTTCCAAAATCCCTGATATTCAGCATGCAGGGTAAACTGAGCAGATGGATGCAACGTGTTGGGTGAGAGGTGGTGAATGTTATTGACCCTCAGCTTACTCAACACTTTTACAGAATTCTAGTTTTCTATACTGGTTTTGGAAACTGTTTTCAAGTTGAAAGGCTAAGAAGAGGAACAATAAAAAAAAGCATGAAACAACGTTTTTTTCTAAACGTTGCGCTTATTTTTGTATTTTATGGCCTATTTTGAAGCTGTAGCTGCTCAGTGCCAGCAGGTGTGTACCTGGGCTTATTCTCCTTTATCTGAATTCGCCACCACCTGCAGAAGCATAGAAGATGGCAAGGGGTGAGGCAAGTCAGTAGATACTTAAGAATTGGTGATGACGATGTGGTGTACGATGTGGGTAGTTCCTAAAAATTATTCTTTGGACACGCAGGATTGAGTGAGATCTCGGCGTGACCAGGGTAACCCAACAAGGGCAAGCCCAAGTGTCACACTATGAGGGAAACGCTGATGAGGTCAACCTTTGAACGTGTTTGGCGTGTGAAAATATTTCCTTTTCTTGTCATTATTCTCCTCTCAGTCAGACTATAACCTTAGATACACCCAGGAGAAAACATATAGGAAGAAATAGGGAATTTTGTAAGGAAGCATGGAGTCAAGTGCCTAGACAGATCTACCCTTTGGTGTGAAAGTAAGGCATGTCCTCACTAGCTTGTATTGAAGAAACAGAAATCAGAAATCACTACAATATTTAATAGTTAATGTGCTTAAGAACACCTTATAATCCTTTTTTGCTGAAGAAACAGATAAATTTATATTGATTCATACAAGATCTTTTTTCCTTCTCTCTAAAGAAAAGGTATTTAGGGGCTGCACTTAGTCTCATGATTTCAATCTTCCTTCTTACTTCTGCTTTGAGTGGTAAATTAATCATATTTTCAAGGCAGGCTATGTGTCTTAAAACCTCCATATAGATGTGTGCATGGTATATCCACGGGGCACAGCAGATGTTGCCTTCTGAAGCATGTATTGAATATATAAAGCAGTGGTTAAGCATCGCTCTGTCAGATGCTGCATCGCCTGAGGAGTTAATAACTATTATCAGTGTGATGCTGAAACCACGTACGGAGGGGGTTTGTAGCCTTCACTGAATTTTCAGCAGTTTCTAGCACAATACAAGCATACGAGGGATAAATTGCCAAAGCCTGTCTTGCTGATACTTATCTCAGAAGAATTCAGTTGTTTGACTAAACAAAAAGCTACAGGCATTAGCGACTCTCTCTTCGTACGTCCTTTTCTCCTCTGGGTGACATCTGACGGGCACGGGTGGCGTTTTCAGTTAAAGTAGTTTCTGTAGCTGATTGAAAAAACAAGACAATAAAGGATCCCTGTGCTGGTCAATGCAACGCATCCTCACCATGTGGTGTCCCTTAGCTCTAATATACTTGATCAAATTTGTTTAGGATGTTCATTTGTAAAGACCTGACCTGACACAATGTCTATAAAATATGAAGAAATGGAGATTGTTGTTGTTTTTGCTAGAAAAAGAATCTCTTGAGACTGTTTCTCCCTTATGTCCTTGCACTTTGTGCTCTAAGATTTGTCTGCAAAAGATTTTTCTTCTTATAATTGTCTCTTAGTATAATTAGGCAAATGTATTCTCACCCCAACGCTTTCATTTCGGTATTTTCAGTATTTCCAATTTGCACAAAGCTCCTACTCGGAACGATTCTGTGTCAGCTCCTGCTGGTCAGTTCGATACCGCTCAGCGCTTCCCTCGCTCTCCAAAGAACCTTTTTGTGGTTGGAATTGAAGGGGGGTGTGTGTGTGTGCATACGCATATTTCCCCAGCTGCTGCTTTGCTCCTCAACGCTTTGATTTATGGCAGTTTCATTCTTATAATTGCTCTGTTTTCGCTACATAAACCAGAAAATGCTGTTTGCTTCCATCCTAGATGACTGTTATTGACATAAACATACACGAACACTCCAGGAGAAAGGGAAAATGATGTTCTGCTAATGGCAGTGACCCCCATAATTGCCCTTGTAGCTGACAGACAGACCCAGCTGCAGTGGGCATGGTACCCAGGAAACAGAATATCCCCTTAAATGTAATAACAGGTTCTGATACTGAACATATACCACAGTCCGGTTCAGAGACCCAGGCAGTCTCCAGCTCTCCTTTTCCCCGGATCCCATGCTGACCAGGACAGTGTCAAACAGCTCGGACGTAACCATCTCTCATGTTTTCTTCTTAGAAAACACCTCCTGTTCCACCTTGAATGCTCAGGGAGCTTAACCAAAGTAGAAAGCAAGTAGAGGGAGAGCTTAGTGCCTTGTGTGACTTCCATCAGGCGCTGCTGCAAGTGGTGGAGTGTCAGAGAAAAGGAACTGTGCTCCTTATTTCAAGGGCTAAAAAGGGCAACAATTATAGAAGTGCATGCTTAAAGCTCAAGAAAACTTTTTTCCAAGGCATGCAGAGGGTTGAAATTCATTTCTCTTGAAGTAGCTAGGGACTATTTTTTCTCAAATTTTCCATTAAGCTGTATTTTCATTTTTAAAAGTTAAGAAAGCATAATTTTCAATAATAGGAAGCACAGACACAGATGCTGTTGAGAAAGGGGAGGGCTGTGCAGAAGCTGCAATACTGCATAGAAGGCAGCAGAGTTATTTCTCCTGCTCTGCTCTTGTAAAGGTTTAGATGTGGCCCGTAGGGACAGACGACATGAGGACCAAAGAGAGGGTTCCAGAACAGCCTGATGTTGAGAACCATCCCTTCTAGAAAACCTCCCATGACACAAGGTCGCAGGATTTGAGGCTGAATTTGTCTCAGGACAAAAAGGACAATTCAAACCCTGGCCCTACAGCATTCAGATAAGCAAAAGGTAAGAAGGATTAAACCCTCCCCTCTCTCTGTGTACAAATACCAAGCAGGGTGCTTATATTGCAACAAAAGGAGTTTAAATGGCATCGGGAAAAGATGTTAAAGGACAATGGGAAAGCCCTGTAATAACCTGCCAAGGGAGACGGTTAAATCACTGCTGCTTACCCTGCTCTTGAAAATCCCCACCAAGCATCCATCCCTAACGGTGCAGGGTTATCGATTTCTCCTTCATAAAGGAGAAAAAATTATCTCCTGTCTCCTGTGGAGGTGGAAAAAGAGCAGGCAAGTTTAAAACTTCAAAGTAAGTGAAAACAGCTGCAATACAGTGAAAATGAAAGAAAGCAGTGATGAGGAAACAGCCATGTCAGCAAAATTAAGGATCTGCAAATGTGTAATGTGCTAAATCAGTAGGAATTTGTATAGAATGTTCTTTGTAAGGTATGTACTACCACTGATGCAAGGAAATAAAGCAGTTGGGTACCACAAGCTGTGAATGTGCAATGAAAGTAGGTCCAAGTCCCCCCAGTGTCACCGGTACACCAAGGGCAGCACAGACCCTAGATTTACCGTTATAGAACAAAAACTGCAATATTCCACCAGATGCCTGAAAAGAGAGCAGTTTGATATGGTCTAATGCAGAGCTGTGTTAATTAGAGAGCGTCTTAGCTATGAAAAAACTCCCCAGACACACATACTCTAGTGCAGTGGACAGAGCAGAGGTGGCCAAAGCCAGCCACGGAACATTAGTCTAACGGTGGCCACTGCAGAACGACAGGGAGGGCTTTGGCCAAACTGCCAATGCCTGGGAATCGTGGTGAATTCAGGCTGCCAGGGGAGTTGTGCCAATCACTGTAGCGCATTTAACTGTGTGATGTCATTATTGATCATCTCCCTTCGCAGTGCGGGTTGCAGTCCTGCCGCAGCCTTATCAAAACGCCTTTCCCACGCCCAGATTGCTCCCGGTTCTTCTGGGCACACAGGTTGTCTTGGGGTTTGAGTTTTGTGTCCATTCTCCCCCTGGGAAAAAAGGCAATTTTGGAGAACGAAGCCGAGATGTGGAGGGACGGGGGGCCTGACCCCCACGTACAGTTGGCTGCAGTTTGTTTTGCCCAAAATCCTGTTCTCTCAGACACTGGTAGATCTCAGAGTTCCCTGGAGGAGCAAGCAGAGGCACTCTTGCTCTTCCTACGAGATCTGTCCTAACCCCTTTTGCTGTTATAATTTGGGTGGGTTTTATTCCCCCTTGATGACGTTAGAGAATTTTCTATTGCATTTACTAATCACATCATCTGCTGAAGCACTGTGCTGCGAGAAATACTCAGGCACACTAAAGAAAGAAATTCTCTCTGGCGCTGCTCAGCTCATCCTCTGGCTCTTGCCATTCCCACCAGGACACAGCCAAGTGTCTGGGCCGGGCTAGGTTAATTGAGGATAATTATGAAGCATTAATTATAGAGTGATAATTGCCCTAAAGATCAGGTTTTGTTATGGAAGGTGTTCCAAATGCAAGTGTGTGTGTAACGGCACATACAGTGCCACGAAGCTCTACAGCCCTTGCCCACAGCTTTGCCTGGAAACCAGGGTGACACTTGTATTAATGACACCTGCAGACATCCCTGTACCAAATTAGGGACTAGAGCAGCCCTGTGTCACTATCTACCTTAAATTTGAACCACTGAAAGGGCACAAAGGGACTTTCTGGAGCTGAAAAATCCAATTCTATATACATGTGTATGCATATATATCTCCTAGATATAGAAATAGGATTAGGTGTGTGTATATCCATACATATTTATATATGCATGAATGCATATATTCTGCTGCTGAAGAATGGAGAGAGATTTAGAGGCATGTTGAAAGAGATTCTGTGACTTGCCTAACTCTTCTTTAATTAGAGAAGTAATTTTTAGTTTTTAGAAATTATTTTTAATTTTACCAACAAAAGCCTTTGTAGATCCTGTATGATTGGTTTGTTTTGCACATGTAGTGCCAAAGAGCAATGGAATATCCTTGCCATAGAATAAATAGGCAATTTAATTAAAATAACCTTTTAATTAGATGTCTTTGGCATCGACAATGAATCTAAGGACGATAAATTATCTGATTTAAACCTCTGTTTTCTGTTCTGTGTTGGAGAACCCAGCGCATAAGCAGAGACCCAGCAGGCTTGCCAAGCCTGAAGAGAAAGCAGAGTACCAGTAACTGGTAATTTCTCGTGTGCCATGGAATCCAGCTACAGATTTCAGCGCATTTCTCAACCTGCTAGAAGTTAAGCCTGAAGTAGCTCATTGAAGTCCCAGTCTGCATCTAAGGAAGAATTGAATCTTTCAGCTATTGCACAGAAATTCTTATTGGAACATAACTTTTGTAAGATGATCATTTTGACAGGCATATATCTGTTGTTATAGGATATATAAACATTTTACAAATATGCAATCTAGACTGAGAACAGGAGAAGATTTCATTTTGAAATTCAGCCTCTGCTAATAAGGTTTTTTTTCCTCTCTATGCTTGTTTATCTTAAGGAATATCACATATTCTAAGCAAGTAGTTCTAAAGAGGTTAATGAATTTTTGTGATAAAAGACAACCAATATATCAACTCTCATCCAATGTTCTGTTTTCAAAGCTCCAATAACTTTCTCAAACGAAGGGCACATTTTTGTTTAAGAATTATATTCCAAGTGGCAAACTCAAAGATAAATAGAGCTCTTAGGGGATTGCAAATGATGATATTGAATAAAGGAAAGGTAGTCAGGCTGGTGAACTTGCTATGAAATATTTTTAAATGAATGAACTTGTGTGAATGAATGAAAAAAACTTGTGTGGTTCCTGCTCGGTTGAGCTGTGAGAGCCCCTATGGGCGCTCGGAACCGTGTCTGGAGATAGCAGGGACTAATTTTCCTTTTTGTTTTCATGGTTAGAGCAGGGTAGATGGGTAGGTTCCAGTCAGATGTGACTCCTGTGACTCTTACCGTGGTCAAAAAATCCAAAGCTAGAATTGCACCGTGTCTGGTTTCTGAGGAAATGAAAAAAGGAAGTAATTGCCTTATTGTTAGAGCTGGTCAGAAAAGGGAAATCTTTTGCTGAAAGAATTTTGCATCTTCCAAATTGGAGCAGAATTTTGTCTTTGGGTTGGGTGGTAGGTTGGTTTGTTTGTTAATCTGTTTTTAAACCTAAAGAAACCAAGCAACAAACAAACAAAAAAAAGACCCAACTGATTTTCTTGAAAGAGGTTTTTTTCAGGGGATAAGATACTTTTGGGGAGAAATTAAATGAATGGCCTGATATAAATTGGGGTTTGTGTGTTTTGACAGCAAATGGACATTTTTCTGGCCGAGGAGATGTGATTTTTGCATAAAGGAAGTTTTCTATTGTGAAATAATTCCAATGCAGAATTCCCAGCTGTCTGCAACTGTTATAATCCCGACTACTAATAATGGCATCTTTTGTGTGCAGGTCCCCTCTAAATGCAAAAGGAAAACAGGCCCTGTTCTTAAGGCTTTACTCTATCGTTGTTCAAAAAGCAAATTGTTTCTCATTTTCCGGTGGCGAAATTCTTCTAAGAAAGAACAACTGCTTTTGGTAAAAATGGGCCTTAATATTGCCCGGGATTATTTTAGTGTTCTCCTCATTGATTGAATCCCCAACATCGTTTGGAAATGGAATTCCAGAGCATCACTCTCCAAGCACGAGCATCAGCTGCATCCCGAGGCAGGCACAGAATCTGTGTAATAATCCAGGGAGAATATCCGAGAGGGTTTTTCTCTGAACCTGCTGCTCACAGACACTGAGCAGGTTTGAACGTACCCAGGAGGATTTCACACTGTCTGTAACACGCACACGCATTTTAGATTTTTTTTTTTTAGATAAGGAGAGCACCTTTGGTAAATGAACCTGCTGAGCAGCAGAGCTGGGTCTGGAACCTGGTGAGGAGGAACCGAGCAGCACAGTCTGCAGGATTCCTAACAGCAAAAGGAATAAAATACAAATTAGACCGGAAAGCTGTTAATGATTTTGCTTTGCTCCAGATGAGACTTGGCCTGTGAGGATTTGAGACGTAGTGGGTGCCTTGGGACTAATGTACTTTTGTGCAATTATTATTGGCCATTTAAACGTATGCTCACAAGACTGAATTTGGAACGTCCCAACGCACCTTTCAGTTGTTACTTAACCCAGACAGTGGAAGCTGTTACAGCTCCATAGTTGCCGTTATCAGTAGTTTCCTTTTTCTTTTCACACTTTCAGTACTCATTATTTCCTATGATAAATGGGGAGGAAACGCATGTGTTACCCCCCTCCAGTGTTAATAATTAGAGCACCAGTGACAAAATCTTAAATTTGGAAAAAAAATTGGTGGCAGAACAAAATCGTAATTACTGTGGGCAACCCTGAAATGCTTGTACTTGATGGGCACTGATTTATGAGCTAATAATTAGCTAACCACATACAGTAAAGCTACAAGTAAGGTTCTAAAATTGTTTTGTCATCGTAATTATACCTTGTGCCAGCACTTCTAAGCAAAACTTATTATTAGCTTAATTGAGGGAAGAAATGAAGTGAGGAAATATCTGATCTAATGGCCCGAAAGCTGCAGCGGGTGCAGAGCAAACCCAAGAACCAGGTCCCTGGAGCACACAGAGTTGAACTTCTCATCCTGGAGCACTGAAGATAAATACCCCCAATTACTCCACGGGTACTTCATGAATAGATGCACTCAACACTTTTGTCTATTTTTGAAACAAGTCTTGGAATTTATTCAGCTACAGATTACTGTAGCTTTCACCAAGCTTTGTCCCAGTATGGAACTACTGGTTGTGGTGCTGGGAGGTGCCTCTGCTTTTTTTACCTCCACTAGAAGGAAATGACTGAATGGCTGAGAAACTGGCTGAGAAGCACTGAAAAATGGGAGCGACAGCTGATTGTCACAGCTCCTTTGTACTTTCCTCTGGTGGTACCGCATAAATATTTGAAAAAACAAAATGCTTGGGCCACCAAATGACCCTTACCTGTGATGAAGTCTGGGAGGAAGGTCTGTGTCAGGGCACAGAGGTTGTCACTGGCTGAAAAAGCTGCAGGAGAAGTAGAACTGGTTTGTGCTATAACATGAGACCATGCTGTTGGTAAAAACAGATCCGCGCTTGGTCACATGTGGGCTCCTAAAGCAAGACTCATTTGGCTTGTTTTAGGTTAAAGGGTTGGTACGCTTTGTCTTGCAGTACTTATTAATGGGGGGAAAAAGACAGCTTTATTTTAAAACAATGGGTTCTGGTTTTTTATTGAATTATTTTGCTGCTTATTCTTCAGTGTCTGGCATAAAGCTGATTCTCTTGCCTTCCAGTCTGCCTGTTTGTCAGCTCTTGTTTTAAGAAAATTAATGGGGAGGTAGTTTTGAAGCTCTGCAAAACGGGTGGAGAGTCAGCAACTCAAATACGAAAGATTCACTTCGTCTTTTTGAAAGTCATTAATTTCTCCTAGAGCCCTGTCATGATTTTTAGGTTATTGCAGGGTGTTATATGCTCCTGGAAACTGCTGTGTGTTTTGTATATTGATGGCAGAAAGTAGTGATTTTTTTTTTTTTCCCAATTTGAGTGCTCTCATTTTTAATTTATATTGTTAATCAATTTTACTAGAAAACTATATGGAATAAAAGACAGATGCTCCCGCAAGGTGAGATCCTCATCGCACTGAGCACTCTTCCCATCCATCTGCAGTTCTTGCCCCCAGGAATTTATTGTCAACTATCAAAATATTAAGTGTGGTGAACTTTATAGATGCCTAAGGGAAAGTAATTTAACCATAAACACATGAATTTAAGGTTAACACTGCTGATATTGGTGCACAGGTTAAAATTAATCAGACTGCTCACGAGCCCGGTGTAACTGGCATTCAAACAGCTCGCGGGGCCCGAGGACCAAAGGTCGAAGGCGTAATGCTGACTCCACTCCTGTGATTTGTCCTTACGGCGTTACTAGAACGAGGCTTAAAATGCTTACTTACAGTGATTATTTAATATGTTTGGTAATTAGCCATGAGTGCATAGTAATAAAATGGTCATTCTCACGGAGACTGGGTTGGGGACTGCTCCGGAGAGCAGCGGCTCCTGTGGCAGTTGGAACTGAGAGCAAGGACTATTTTTGATAAAATACTTTTTCTTTCCAGATTTTGAACCATTGTGACTTCAAGGAACGTAAAGATTTAAGAGTTTATTTTTAACCAAGAGAATACAGTCTCTCTTTCTCTCCCTTTATTTTGAAAACTGATGTCAAAATGACAATAAAAAGTGAATTTCAGGTGAAATCGTGGCACATTCTTCACAATAAATTGGAGGGGTTTTATTATCAAGGGCAGCCCTTGGAAGGTCCAAGGGAACGCACTTAACTTTGAAGAATGGTGCTACCTGATTCTTAAGGATTACAGGATATGATTCTTTCTGGGCCAAATGGACAGCCTTTCCTCTTACTGATGTGCATCACTTTTCTCAAGGAAAAGCAGATGTACAAATAACTGTGCAAATATTGAAATACTTCTTTCTAACTTGAAGAAATAGTTTTATTCCAATAGTCATTTAGAATATAAACCAGAAACCTTAATTTGTCTTGTTGCTTTTTTTTTTTTAAAAAAAAAACACAAGCTGGATGAGTAAACTTACTAAATCTCAAAATATTGTAATACTTACAAAACTCTTCAAATCAACTACAACTTAGAAAGCTATCTCTCACCCAAAAAACCTCTGTCTTTTTCTAGATATTGTGGGTTTGGCTTGCTTTATTTTTTCCCCTCTACCAGGTGGTGTTAAAGCGCTAATACTGAAATTTGCAGAATTTATGCTATTTGAACAGCATTTTTCACAGTAAGCTGGTTCCTAAGACAAAATCTCGAGACAGCAGTTCAATGATGTAAAATGATTTTTAAAATCCATAGAACCTCCCCTCAAAAGTATCTCTGAAAACTTTTGCCAGAACTCATATGTTTTGCCAAGTGTCATAGATAAACAGATGTAGAAATAATACTTCAGGGAGAGGGATGCTTAAACAGTATAAATAATAAATGAAAGTTCTCCTTAAAATAGCCATTAATCTTTCATGTTTGCATAAAACAATCCAGTTGCTTAAGAACATGAAATGATACTATCTTGCAAAAAAAGGTTAGACTCCTGACAGATGCTTATTCTCGCTGGAAATAAAAGGCATTAACATCTTCAAGGATCTGGACCAAAATGCTTTGGGTAATTGTTGAAACTGAAGTAAGTATCTTGTAATCCTGTATAAAAGTAAGGTAGCACTCAGTATTTCCTATCCTAAAATAGTAACCTGCTAACGCTTAGAGCGTTTCTCCTTAAATGCCTTTAATGAGATTTCAGTTAACTGTCAAAAATAACAAATGCTAATACATATTGGGTCTAGAAGCAAGCAATGTTTCAGGCAATAAAACACACATCTTAGCAGTAGGTGTTAATTTTTGACAGGTACATGAGTCTAAAGTTTGCATAAAATATCACATTAACAGATAATCTACTTAGGAAAGGTTTTAGCACTTAATTAGAAGTGAAGTGTAATACCCCGTCTGGGGCTTGATTATCTTATTTCTGCTTAGCTGATTATTCTGGCGTTGCCTTTCTCTGATTTTTATTAATTGATGTGAATAAGCAATCAAATCAGTCATGTTAGAGCGGGATCCAAATAATCTGAGGCCTGGGCTCAGGTCTACAAATAAGACATATGTCCTGTTTCCCTAGTATCTGTGTTTTAAATATTCTACATAAAAGTATTTTATATAAGATTCTTCTGAGAAACTCTTTTTGGCCTGTGGAATAGAAAAGGGATAATCATGATAATTTAGAAATTGGAGTTTAAATCTATTTTATGGCAAGATAATCCTTAAAACTCCATATATTTCTGGAGGAGAATAGCTAAGATCGTATTTTTGAGTAGAAGGTCAGCGGTTCTTACTGATGCTGCCTTGTTTCAGCAGAGCGTTAGAGATGTTTACGTATGATGGTGAATTTATGTCAACACCCCTTGCATCTACCACCTCCGCCCTGCTTTTCAGGAGCATCGAACAAATGCAACTCCCACAGGCCCACTCCAAAAATACAAGAAATATTCATGTAATTACTTACTTAACTAACAACTTCTGCCGGAGTGACCGAGTCTCTGGATTTGCAAACATTCATGCAGAAATATTTCTAAGTATCTGTTTGAACAATAGTATAATTCTGTGGTCTGCTTGCCTGAAAATGATGATTTGTTGACTGATGTGACATAGCAACAAGTTTTTTGGGTTTTGGGGTTTTTTTTTTTTGTTGGTTTTTCAAGCAGAATGTAGTGTTTTAATTGCATGTAGCTGGTGTAGGATCAACACGAGATCTGGCCAGTGTCAAAACTCTGTCTTCATTCCCTGCCAGACCTGCAGGGTTTGTGAGACTGGTTTTGAGGGGTTGTTTATATTACAGCCTATATATTCTCTGCCAGGGTAGGCAGAGCTCAGAGCAGTCTGATACTAGTACCTGGAGAACCATCAAATATAGTGGTGATGCCCACCACCGAGGGAGCTGAGCTGAGTAGATGCAGCTACTTGTTTATCTGACTTAAATAAAATTGTGTTTGTAAATTCCTGTGGAGAGATTGACTTGAGTTATGACTCTTAACTACTTTAAATATTCTTGCAGTTTTTGCATGCAAATCATAACATATATTCAGAAGGCAGACGTCAAAGCTGGCTGGTTCCCCTGCTCACCCAAACCACTTCTGACGGATGTTTGTCCAAGCTGGTCTCAACAAAGCTCCTGGGTAAACTCTTTCTGTATTTAATCACAGCTACAGTTTAAAAGTTCCGCTTACACCTAAGATAAGCATTTCTTGCTGCCAAATGCAGCTGTTTCTTCTACAGTTACAGCAGCAGTTATCTGCAGTTGCTTGGCACAACATTTAATTTCCCCTTTTTTGCTGGCAGTGTTTTGTGGAGGACAAAACGCATCCCTGCCTCTCGCCTTGCCTCTCCCTGGTTTAACAGGCGTTGTTTCTCGTGGATGACGTGGGTGTCACCACCAACCACATACTGCTCTTCCATCCTTCCTCCTTCTTTCCAGGCTAGCTTTGGGCTTGAAATTCAACAAGATGCGTCTATGAAAGCCTTGCTAAGGACAGGTAGAAAGAAGATTGACTTGAGAGATTTGCATGGGGCATCTACCCAACCCCTCTATTTGCTTTCTCCTGTTTCATATTCGGTTTCTGTTCTGCAGTGCTGTATGACATATTTCGAATTCTGAATTGCTCAGCAACTAATCACTGTTTATTGCTTGAAGTGTTTGCTCTTTGCAATTCTCCAGCCATAACATGGTTACCTAAATCATACCGCGGCTTTTCCCCTTCTTTCCCTGCCTCCTCCAGAGAGAGCATGCACAACTCACCAGCCTGGGCTCGTGTATTCACAGGGCGATTGATCTCGTGTGTGTACGTCACGTGTAGCAGAACAATATCATCATTTCTGTCACTTTTCTTAAACATCATCCTGGTGTTTCCATATTCTCTCCTGTACTCTCGCAGAGGATTTTCAAACCCAGTTTGGGTGGGAAGGTTGTGTTCAGTGATAGTCTGGTTTCGGTAGGGGTTTTTTTCCCCCTACTTCAATTTTTTTTTTTTTTTTCTTGATGGATTTTCTTAAAGATTACGAAGAATCAACTTCATGCAATGAGGTGTTCTGTGCACTCAAAGAATTTGGGCTAACCAATATTAAAAGCATTTTATTAAATCAGTAGATTTTGCTTCTTATTATTAAAACAAGCTACAATGTACTACTAAGTGCTAATACCTATTTCAGCCAGTTTGTTGATCTGATTTCATTACTGGCATGCTACGATGGGAACTTTTGTTGCCCTGTCTCTCAGCAAAATAGTTTAATTTGTTCTGGAGATCAAAGCTTAAAATAGCTTAGACCTACAATAGCGCAGAGTTCTTTGCATCATGAGATACTCTGGTTTTGTCTGTGGTGGTTTTTGAATTTTTTATTCTTAAGTGCCGAATGGAGTATATGTTTTCTTAAAAAATTCCAAAAATCTTTTAAGCGTTTAATTTCTCCATCTACTGAAAGCTTTTGCAAGTCCTGGGAATTTGTTCTGAGAGTGAACGTGCCTGTTCTCTGCACAGCTATGAAAGCTCTGAAATTTGAAAAAATATTTATAAAAGTCTTTTTGAGTCTCTAAATGATAAATCTATTTCTACTCGTACTTTTGCTGCTAGAAAGACTTTGAATTCTTTTTTGCTTTATTATGCATATTTATAAGGCTTGTTTAAAAAAGAAATCATAAATCATGGATAAAGCTCCCTTTAGAATAACAGGATGAGTGGATTAAATCTCCCACAGATGTTCAGTATATTAATATCTCTTCAACATCAGTTCCTGTGTAAAAGAAAAGCGTGTCCACTAGTGATACTTGTTTCAGTTAAATCATGTGTCTGGGTCCTGTATGTTTTCCAGCATGGATGCAGGCAGCCCACCAGTAAATTTACAGTGGTATAGTCCTATTAAATTAATAATGAAATGAGTATTGGTCTCATGATGAAGCATCCCAACTGGTCTTGATTTTTTTTTTTTTTTTGGTACCGTCATTTTAGAAAGTTGGCCTGAATGCATGAGAGTAGCTTTCAAGAGCTGTCTAATGTCCCATTCGAGTAAGAATGACAGAATTGCACCTTGAAAGTGCAGATGGTTAAATATATGTTACAAATAGATTAAACTCAATTAACGGGTGGAACACGGTAGGCTAATTGGGCAGTGCTTGACTTGCAGATATGCGTAACATTAATTATCCAATAAGGAATTAATAGCCCTTCTTTGGACAACCAAGAAAATATATACACATGCACATTAGTATGTATATCCAGTACGAAAAAGCATGGTTGATTTAGCTGTGGGTTTTGCTTGTTTGCTTTGAGGAGAGCCACAAAACTAAGATACAAGTCTCAGGCAGATAATAATTAACATGAATATCTTCTTTCCGCTTTGCAGAGATAAAAGAAGCTCTGGCAAAGCTAAAGAGGAAAACCCTCTCTGCAGTCCCAGTGACATTTCTACTGAATGCATTGGCTTAATGCAAAGTTAATATCTGCTTAAATGCTACCAAAACTCAGTAAATGGAAGTACAAATTGAATATTCTGTATAAAGAGTTTAATTTAGTTAAATATTTGAAGTTGTGGCATAGCAAAATCATGAAAATATTTGCTGAAGTTTACCCTGCTTTCACAGTTGCTTTTTAGTAGCTGTAGTTTAGATTGTTTGTGGTTTTTTTTTCTTGATATTTTCCCAGTAGCCTTTCACAAGGGTGTAATGTGTTACACAAAGCCTAGAGTCCTGTATGAACAGCAATAATACTATAATAGCTTCCAGCATAATGGTCTAGATGTTCCTGTTTTGATGCCAGTGGCAAGAATCTCACTAATTTAACTGGGAAGAGAATATGCCTGTTTAGAAAATGACCGTATGCTGGCTTTTGAAAAAAAAAAATTTTTTTTTTTAAATAAATAAATTAATTCCCTATCCAGTAATACATTGACAAAATTCACATGTATTTATGGGTGTTCAGAACTGAATGGCCAGAGCAGCTGGGCCAATTCTTTTCATTTGAACTATTATCCCACTCTCCCTTTTATCTCGGGGGATGAGTTGGCAGTGGTGGTGTGGGCGTTGGGATACTGTTTATTAAATCATTATCTGTTATTTTTGTGTTGGTCCTGGGTTATCTATTTTCATCTGGGCACATTAATGAGTCTGTTTATACATATTTTTAAGTGATGATCAAAGTTGCTGGCAGCATTGGCTAGCCATGTTTACAAATGGTAAAGAAACTGTGTAATAGACAGTAAAAATGTTTGTCCTTCCTCCTCCTGCTATGGATTATAACAGTTCTTCCACTTTTTATGATATTAAACAGACCCTGTTACTTAGTGTGGAAGTAATCTACCATTTCTTGCTCCGTACCCTTTCAGATGGAAAGGTGCGATGAAATGTCAGGTGGGGAACATATGAACCACGATAGAGGGAACACCTCTACCTTGGATTTTCTGGCAAACAGGACCATATTGGAAGAGGTTTGGTGGTTGGTCACAGTGTCCACCTCGGAGCTTTTACAAGTATATAAGGTCATGTTCGCTACTTGGAACAATGGTGTAGAGTCTGTAAGTGAAGCTAAGCTGGCCAAATAATTTTGGCTTAGACTTTCTTATAGCTTACATATGAGTAAATTTTTAGTTCAAAAAGTTTAAGTCATCAATTTCATTTTTTCTGTACTTCTTTCCCCACAAATTTTATATAAACTTTGCAGTTTCACTTGGTTCCCTTTAGTGTTGTCAAACTGTGCTGATCAAAGTTGGAAAGGTCTGTTTCCTATCTCTGTCATTTCCTGTACAGTGACTGTTGAAGTAAAGATCAGAGGGGTTTTTTTTCCACTTTGACACTTGCTATTAAATGCACAGCAATCTGTCCTGCAGCCCGATGCGCTTGAAATGACATTCTTGTATTTGACATCAGCATTAACGTTAGGGGCTTTCATACAGCAGTTTCATCCACATACTTAAAAAATGAAGCTTTCAGAGTTTTTACTTTCCCAATGAAAGGTGATGTTCCCAGGTTCTAGATAAAAAAATTTAAGTTCAAATTGAAGATATTTTTTTTTTTTAAGCTTTGGCCAACTCTAGCTGGCTGCCATTGAATTTAAGGAATATTTAGAAGTATACAATAACAAAGGAGCTGACTGTTAGTTGTATTTTGCTAGAAATTATTGATTTAACAAATATTGTTGCTTGAGGCAAAATGTTCCACTGGAAACATACCCTGGAGGCTGAACATTGAACACCAAACATCAAGTATATCTGCGGGGCTACCTGCCAGCTCAGGAGAAGCAGCATACGGCACGCTTTTTCCCTATGTGCCAAAGCCAGGTGAAAAAATAGTTAAACATTTGAAACCCTGAGCAAGGGAACCTCTTAGCTGCTGCTCAAAATAACTGTTCCGAACATTCAAAACATGGGAGTTTTGGATGGCTTTGGTTTGGGCTTTTTATTTCCCCCCTGTCTGAACACTTGCCAAGAAGTTTTGTTTTGCATGCAGACTATTGATATCTCCTAGTGAAAAGAGGAAATATTTACCTTTTTCTGAAATTTAATTGCGGTTTGAGAAAATAAAGCTTTTCATCTGCTTATGGTACTTGCTGATGTCAGCTTTCAGGAACACTCTTCCAGAATTAGAGCAGGTTTGAAAAAAAGAAATTTAAAATTAAATTGCTCAGAATATGAAACAAAAAGGCAGAATCTGTCCCTTCTGATTTGGCTGAATCTCTATGTAAAAATAAAGATAATATTTCTTTGAAGATGCACAAACATACAAACATATATGCACTATACATACAAAATATTTCCAGGCATACATAGTCTGTATTCGTGTTTACACACACAATTTTTGCCAGTGTCCTTACAACATCAATTTGCAAATGTAGTTTTATTCGTAGCAATGAATGTAGTCACAATGATGAACTTTAATGGAAAATTAGTTTTGGCTTTTAATAATTTATTGAATTTATTTCATTTATTCAAATAGTACTAGATAAGAAACATTTGCAGTCCAGAACAAACAATAAGTACTGTATTTGCCCATGACACAGGTATCATTGGACATTTGGTTGATGAGAGAACTTCTGCTGAAGTCCTTATCAGAAATCCTACTGAGCGCATGGTTATAATTGTGTGTGGGATCAATATGTAGTTGTGCAATATATAACCATTATGTAGCTGAAACTCATTTGAAGTTTCTCTATGTAAACACCCAGTTATGAGTTTGAGTTAAAGTCAATGTATGTGTTGCTGTTACGGATGGCAAATATTATTTTTTTTTTTTTAGAGTACTGGTAGCGGAGCAGGCACAAACATCAAATTACACCACTTCACCTTAATATTACTCCATAAAATAAGATTTCATGTTGTGCAATGGTTGCTATGAACATCTCCCAGTGGTCTCATTCTCCTCCTCTCATTTCCTTACCCTGTATGGCCTCAATATGAGTTGTAAAACTGTCCACGTACAGGCTGCAGAGTCTTCTGGAAGCTGTAAATTTGAGAGGTGCAGTGAGCAGAAGACCTCAGGTCCTGCAGGGAAGGGCAGGTTCCCACCTGCAATGTGCTCCTGATGCTGCAGGCAGGGATGGGAGATGGGCTGCCCTGACCCTCTGATGGGGAAACTGGCTCAAACCCTACTGCAGTCTGTCCACCATGGAACAATAACAGAAATGTTAAGTACTGTAAATACTTGAAGGTTGGGTGTCAGGAGGATAGGGCCAGTCTTTTTTCAGTGGTGACCAGTGACAGGACAAGAGGAAACTGGCACAAACTGGAACATAAGAAGTTCTATCTAAACATGAGGAGGAACTTCTTTCCTGTGAGGGTGGCAGAGCCCTGGAAGAGGCTACCCAGAGAGGTGGTGGAGTCTCCTTCTCCGGAGACATTCCAAACCCCCCTGGACACGTTCCTGTGGGACCTGCTCTGGGTGGCCCTGCTTTGGCAGGGGGTTGGACTAGATGATCTCCAGGGGTCCCTTCCGACCCCATGTCATTCTATGATTTTGTGAAATGATGGTTCATTTTCAACTAATTTGATCCTTCCCTGGCCCCTGCAGCTTGGCTGACCACCCCCATGGACATCAGGCACTGCCCGAAGCTGGGGCTGTGTTCAGGTAATGCCTGCAGGCAGGAAAAAAAGAAAGCAAACAAAAAGAAACCCAACCCAAATAGTTGGCCTTGATGATCTTAAAGGTCTTTTCCAACCCAAATGACTCTATAAAATGCAAGAGGTGAATCCTCAGGCAAGGACACTGATAGCAGTGTTGGCTGGGGAGCGTCGATCTTCTGAAATTGGGTCCTTGCCAGCAAAGTTACCCTCCTCTGCAGCCACCGTCCTATTCAAAGAGGTGATAACGTGTGACAGGCAGAGCTGTGACTCCTGGCGTTTAGCAGTCACAAGGACGCTCCTTAAAAGTTTGAAGACTACTCAATGCCACCGCCAGGTGCTGTAGCAGAGGGTTGTGAGGAGCTGGGCCGTCCATCAGGCTGTGCCTGGATGGGCTGGAGCCGCTCCATCACCATTCCCACAAGAGTGGGCTGAGCTGTGTGAAGCGCAAGGGGGACAATGGTCTATCAGACACCATCACTGAGCTTGCCTCCCCCACCATCCCCTTTAGTCACACTGCATTAGGTACTTGTTTTACAATGCTTTAAATATTCCTCTGGGAAAACAAAAAATAGTTTTTAAAAAAAAAGTAAGGATATGCCTTGCTTTTTGGAGAGGGTGAAAAGTTCAAAGAACTGTGTATTTTGGTGTAAACTTCTTTGTGGTGTGCTCCAGAGAGCCTTTCAATTTCCACCTCGCTCCCTCCCTGGGGGAAGGAAACTTCAATATTCTCAAAAACTTCCAATTTTATTTTGCTATATCATCTCATTGCTGGTCAGCTTGTAGCCCGTTGTCTTTGGTCAGATTCTGTTTTGAGACATTTCCACTAGCTTTGTTACATGTTATCCATAATATTTTATTTCAATCATCAGTTATTTGATCGGAGCAATCGAGAGTGTCATTAAGAGCGTTTTTCTTAATGGTTTGACCGCTTTATCCGAGCGGTGCCCCGATGGTGGCTCATCGCTCCTGTGAGCTAGGGGTCTGCAGGTGGGGAAAGGAGATGTTAACATTGAGAAAGGTTAGAAACAGAAATTGTAATGTGATTTCTGGATCCGCATAACAGAGCTCGCAGTGCTTTTGCCAGGTGTAAAAGACTCAGCTCAAAGAGAAACTGCTTTTCAGAAGCTCGCAGAATTGGGTCACTTGAATTATAATCAGGCTTTGGGAAAAGCGACATCGGTTCAGGTTTTTGTTTATTCCTGAGGGTGGGGGTGCCTCCTTGTGTTTGGCGCAGAGATATTTGTTTCATTGACATGGCAACACACAGAGCGTTAGTCATGAAGACCAGAGGTGGCCTCATTACACAGACTCTAAAATTTCTTCAGAAATTTAAGACTGATGTCTGAAAATCCTTTTGCAATCTTAACTGCCATATAAGGTAGTTTTGCTGGATTCTGAAGAGTTAAAAATGTGTGAATTCCTCACATGTATTTCTGGGGTTTGTTCTTTTTATTTTGTACACCCACACAGTAAGCTTTTATCATGTGCTGGAGCTCAGGTGCTTCTCTGCCTGGCTTTGTGATGGCACTCAGAGCAGCTCGTTAGTGATGCTAACTCCATCCCTTTGTACTGCTCCTGCTTTCTCTTCAGATTTCCTCCTTTGCCCCTAAAAAGTGAGTTATCACCTGATCCTCAAACTCTTCTTAACCCACAGGGCAGGCTAAAAACTCTGTTTGGGGCAAAGCTAGTCAGAGCCTGGTTTTTACCAAAGAAAAACCCTACTTAAGAAGCAGAATTTGCAAGGAATCCCCTTGCACGTGGAAGACTGCAAAGGTCTCTTTTTTTTTTTTTTTTTTTTCCCCTTCCACCAACCAGGTTCTCACTAGAAGCTGTTTCCTGAGCTGTAGTAGATGTGGTCCATTGCTTGGTTTTTCCACGTGTGTTTTCCACAGGAGGGAGAAGTGAGGGATGGTCTGACCCACAAAGTCCTTCCCCTGCGCAGAGGGAATTCTGCCCCTACGACAAACGGTGGCTTTTCCATATTTCGGTCTAAGAATATTTTTTTTTTTTCTGTAGAAAAATAACGGAATGCTTCAACACTGGTACCTTGTTCCACTGAGGGCACTAGAGAGTAGAACACCACCCCAGTTTAAAGGTCTACCCATCCTGCTGAAGAACTGAGGCTGTAGAATATAAGGTCCTTTCTTTTCTCTTCACAAAGCTGTTTCTGCCTTATTTTCAGGCTAAATGAAAACAGCTGCATATCTTATAAATTATGCATTCGGGGAGCACACTGACATTATACTCTTCAAAACACAGTTAATTTTAATCTTTCTCATGCAATTTTTGTGACAAAAAAGATTGATGGTGCTTTGTTTCCTCCTCTTTTCACTGTAATTTTGACAGGGAAATATCAGAGTATATTAAACGGTCTTTTAGACATCTGATTTTAAGGTAAGTAATTCTTATACAGACTATGGCCAGAGGAGATGTAACCTATCTATCTCACATCCAATATTTCATGAAGCAAATCCAAAATGTAATGTGACAGATACACCTAAAAGAAAGAGAGGTAACTCAGTCATACTGCCAAGCTGCCTTTCTTTCCATGGGAGACCCTCAAGTACTTGCCTGTTATTGCGATGTGGTTAGTAAGGCAGTGACCGCTTCATTTAGACATTTCTTTAATGATATTTGTAAAGTTCTTCTTGTTTGGGACTTTGCTGGCTAACTCTGGAGCAGAGGAAACGCTCTCAACACCAGGGTTGCTTAGAGGCTGAAGTGGACAGTAGAAAATGCGCGTCCAAGAGCCATCACAGCAGCAGAATCCTCAGCATTCAAGTGAGGTTCTCAAAAATAATATTAACAAATCAAGTGGAAAAATGCTTGAACAACAGCTGTTGTGAAGAGATTATTCCTACTTCCCATTTTTTTTAATTAATGTGGTGCTTGTTAATATACAAAGACCACTCGTTCCTCAGCAGATGATACGTGTTCTTGACACTTTTCTCTTGACCTCAATTTGAGACAAACATCAGCAAAATTTTGGTGTTGTAACTAGTAACTCCGGAGATCTGCAAATCGTTATTCCTAGTGCCTGCTCTGGCATTATTGCAAAACCAAGGGTTTGGTTTTTTCTGTGGAAATAACAGCAAAATCCTTGGCATGGCAAAACGCATGCAATGTCTCTGCTATTGAGGAGTCTTCACCTGTCTCCTAGGAGAACTCCAACTTCTCCTAGTACACGTGAATAATGTTTCCATCATGATCTGGGCAACTCTTGTGGATTTCAAGAACATTCCTGCTCAAACCTGCAAAACAAATGAGTTGTGAAGGGTATGCTGACAATTGAAATTTCATGCTAATAAGGGGAAGTGTCTCATCCTCTTTGTTTCCTTTCAAAAAAAAAAAAAAAGTCTTGTTTGCACAGATTTCCATCTTGAGGACTGAGATTCCTTAATTGAGAAACAAGCAGCAACCGACTCTCTCAGTAGGGATTGAGAGAGCCCTTAAAACCCATTTGTTGGCTTCATGTTGGCCAGCAGTGGAGCCCCAAGAAGAGTCCCAACTGGGTGGCTCATTGATGGCTGCTGCTGGTGACTGCCTGCTAGGAAAAACCACTGGAAAAGGCGTTTTAAGGAGCTTTTACAGAGCACAATTAGAGAACTGAAAATGAGATAGGAGAAAGATCTAAGTTTCTTAGGCACAAGAGTCACAAAGCATTAGAAAAAGGCACTCAATTCAGAACACATCTTTAAAGCCAGACGTGTCCTGTAGAGTAGATTAAATTTCAGTCATAAGTCTTAGAAAATAGTAGAAATGTTCTGGTTTTACTCTAGAAATAAGAAGGCTTTGCATTGTCAGGCTCCCAAAAAAGCTGAAGAACTGGAAAAATTTTCTGAATAGTCCTCTCTTCCCTAGGAGGTGTAATTTTGGTTTTGACGTGCCATGTCACTGAAAAGCTCAATTGCCTTTATTTGGTGGGACTTGCTGAGTTTGCCAATAAGTTGTTTGCCAAGTTTCGTGTGTAGGAGCAGTAGAGGAAAGCTATCCATCACATACATGTGGTGTGCTTTTCTATGCTACTGCCATTAAACTTATTTAATGGTTTTCCAAAGGCAACTGGAGACAGATTTTTATTACAGGCAATTATGGCTCTTTCGGATATAAGACTAGAAAAAGAAGCTGCTGCAGAGAAATCATAACTTACTTAAGAAAATCTAGGTTTCATGGCAAAATTATCAACATAATTGGGTTCTATGAAGTGAAGCCCAGCATAAATGTTTAGATTGCTGGCACAGATACAATGTGAAGAACCGACTTTTATCTGGAGACGGTTGAAAAGGGGATCTTTAAGGACACTTTGGCCCCTAATATCAGGGTTTTCTCAGATGAAATTGAGATTAACTCTACAAATGATAGTGGTTCTTTCATGTTGTAGGGTGCCTGACTCACCCCCAGGCTTCTCAGAGCACTCTGCTGTCGAATGCCTGAACCGGAGGGAAGATTTTTCTAAGGCAGTGCCCCATGAGAATAAGGGTGTTAATAGCTGGACATCTTTCAAAGATATAAGATGCTACATTTCCTCCATCGCAATTGAACTTCTGCACAGAAAATAATAGAAACAAAAAAATTTAAAGGCAACAGTTATATGTTCCTGATGGTTTCACTGGTTATAAATACTGTTGTTTTGGAAAATATTGTTGGGGGCATGAGGGAAGAATCCTGAAATTAGTTATGCTACTTGTGGCATTTGTTTTGGTGTTTCCCAGAGAAATCTGTGTATAAAACTAGAGGAAAAAAATATTTGTGGGGAGGAAATAGAGGATAGAAATAATTTGAGATGCAGATGAAGGTAGTTGACCCACTGCAATAACATAAATAAGCAGCAAGTAAAATGCTTAGGTCAGCTTTTCAGAACCCAAAAGGCATCCATGCGCCCTGAAAAATCCCCCCAGTTACTTGTCTGTGCCTTTAGGCAGGTAATGAGCCCTGCAAAGTCGCTGCTGTTCTCCCGTATCCTTCTCAGAGCAACACCGCAGCAGCCAGCACAGGTAAAGGAAAATAGGATGGGAGATGTTTTAAATGCGATTTGTTCAGAATGAGTTGTGAGTATGATTCCTAACAAGCAGCCCCAGCGCGGTGCGTTTTACTCCCTACACTATTTAAGGCAGCCTTCCAGTGATAGAGATTGGTTTTAGTATGGACAATGAGGAGCATTGATTTATTGTACTGTGCATAACTTCAGAAGCAAATGCTTGTTCAAACCACATTTAGTAAACAGTCAAATAACGTCTGGCTTTTATGTGATCCTTTCTGAAAAGTGGTGAGAAAACAAAGTACTCCTTGCTGCCTGTAAATTTCTGCTCCAAAACAACTTTATGGTAGCTGCTCTGCTGCATTCTCTCAGTCTTGCACCTCAACATCCCTAATACTCAAATTTATTCCTAATAAAGTAATTTTTCCCCACTGAATTTGCTTCCTGCATTAAGATTAGCTGATACTTTTAGCATGCTTTGGCATGATGATCTGCTTCTAATTTGTCCCTCTGACATTTTCAGTGTTATAATTAATATTTTTAAAATGCACACAGGCCCTGAATATTGCCTAGAATAGCAAAAATTGTCTCGTTCAATAGAAAAAAGCATAAAAAATGCCCACAGAAGAACTTCTTCTATTACAACATAAACCAGGAATATTCATCCATTTGCCGTGACTCTTCCCAGAAAGAAAATAAACTGTGCAAGTTGTAGGTGTTATTACTCCCAATTTCTACTTTCCTGGCTCCTGGGCAATTGGAGACCAGCAGCAATGAGGAGAATTCTGCCACAATGGCTATTTTTTCCCACCTCCATCTCAGCAGACACAAAATGTGACTGAACTGAAGGCGCTGCTCCAGGGCACGTGGGGAGGAGAAATAATTGGAATGGGAAACGCAGCAACAAGCCCAGGTTACTGTGTAGGTCTGTGTTGCTGGTCACTGGCTGCAAACACCCCGAGCAAAACCAGGAAATGTTATTAAGCATCTTTTATTTGGTTAGTTGTTTTTTTGATGTTTGGTCTTTTCCGGAGCATTTGGCCAATGATTGATGTCCCCGCGCTGCTCGCTCAGGGAAGGTTCAGAGGATCCAGATGCACCAAAGCTCCTTGAATTCTCATTCAGAGATTTAAGAAGAAAGCAGAACTGTCCAGAAAGGACGGGCTTCACTTTCCCAGTTGATTCACTAACCAAATATGACATAGCTCACGGGTGGGAGGTTCTTGTGTCATTCAACTAAGTTTTACGTTTTATCTTATTTCACCTTTCCATCTAATTTTATTTCTCTGTTGTTGCTCTTGGCTTAGAATTCTCTGCTCTTTGTGCATACTTACTTTGTTCCCCCACCTGTATTTGTTGTTCAACCACCAAAACATAGCTGAAGACTCTAAGTAAGTAGAATTTTCAGAAATAGTTTATTCCTCTAATTTGGTTGTTTGGTTTTTTTACTGAGAAATCATAAACAAATAGAAGTATTTCAAATATGCTCTTGTTAGAGCTATTTACAAGAGGTTATGCTGCTTTCGTGTCTTCCTGACACTCGTGTGAGCACCAGTCTGATATTTGCTTCCACGTTACATTTTTAACTGTGGGTTTAACAGGACTCGTTTTATCACTTCCTCCCTCCCTTGGTGTGGCTGCCAGCCAGATAACTCTCTCTGCTCGTCACATTCCAACTCAGTTTATTTTCTGCTTTTATTTCCAGACTTTCTAGGTCAAATTGCTTTCTTCAGTGATAACCTCACCACCAGATTTTATTAACTTCTTGGGTTTTCCTCACACTCACATCACATTTCCCCACCTGTAAGTGTAAAGCCTCACTATAACTCTTCCCTGGATATTATGAGTGTTAAGATATCTTAATATCTTTTTTCTATATTTTAAACGACTTTTTAAATTTTGTTTTTATATTTTTAACTATTATTTTAACTATTTTATATTTTTAACTATTAGTTGCCTGTTAATTCTTATTTTTGATCCAGCAATATGCATACCCAAAGCAACTAAATTTTATTTTGAGGATAAAATTTCGTTATATGCCAGGAAAAACATGTACTGGAAGCTGGAAACTGTTGGTATAGGATTAGAAAAAGAGATGCAAATTGGCACGTTAAAGCACACTTGTGCCTCCTACACCCTCAGCAACACCAGGGAATTGCCCTCTTTCTAACTTGGGGAAAAAAATAATCGTAACAGCACTCATTCTTTAAGCCAGGGCACCAAACAGTATTTTACTAGTTCTCCATCTTTATACCTGATGGGTGCTTCGGGCTGTTTCTGCCTCTTTTGCAGCTTTTCAAGTAGTATCAACAGGATGGGACGCAACAGGGAATTGTTCCTGCTGTAGCAAGTGTCTGACTGGAATTTAGATAGATCTACCTTATTCATCTCCCCTTCTCCCTGCCTCCCCTGGTTCTCTAAAAAATAGGAGATTGAGTTAAAGGATGTGTTTTTAGAAAATTGAACTGATGGTTCCATCATCTTAAAAATATTTCAGCTTCTCTGAATATTTCATTTGATATTTTACTGGAATTTTCTTTACCTTTTTTTTTTTTTTTTGCCTTCAAGTACCTGATGCTTTTCTGGGTTTCTGTAATTTAAATTGTATTAACATTAGTCTTGTAAATCAATTCCTTTGATATGCTAAATTACTTCTCAATTCCTGACTGCTCGCATAAATTGATGTTTAGCATCCTCTTGTTTTTATCATTATTCTTGTATTCCCTGTCTTTGCGGTTTCATTTATGATACTTTAAAGATATTACACCAAAAGTTTTAGTAATTTGGTGATGTTAACATGTTCATAATCATGTTCTCCTTTCTCATTGGAGGCACGCTTTCCCCATCTATTTTTCCCTGGCTTTTTTGGATCTTATTTTGAATTACTTAAGCCCTAGGGTTTTAGTGCTGCCACTTCTTGAAGGATTCTCCCCTCACACCACCACCAAATTTAATACTCTATGTTGTTGCTTGGTCATTTTTTTCCCCTTCTGTAATTTCCTAGTCATTTAATTTTCTTACCTTTTTTGAAGATGCATATATTGCTGTTTAGTTGTTGTTTCTGTTCTTTTTGGAATGACATTTTTAAGTTTTGAACTATTTCATGTTTTCCTAATTTTTTTTCATTCATCTAGCAGGTATTCCTCCTGGGCCATATTCCATAGTTAATTTAATCCCTTCTAAAATGTTCCCCTTGTGAAAACACCCCCAAACCAACCACAAATAAAACAAAACCCAAGATTTTTCTATGGGGAGCTGGGAGACAACTCTTTTGAAAATTGCAATAGTTGCCTCTGTTTGAATTCAAGGGTACAATAATTAGATACTCAACTTGTAGCCTCCAGGGGTCAAATTGGGTGCTTGATGTTAACTTCTTCAGCAATCGGCATCTTAGATTGTAGAAATATTTCCTGCTGTCACCTGCTTTGTAAATGTGAGTTCTGGTGGACTTGTGATTTCAGATATTTCCTTTTTCCTAGACAGGCAAGCAAATTATTTTTTTTTTCAGGAATGTTTAAAATAAAGTTCATGTATGAGACTTCCAGGTGTTGTCTTAGTTGGGTGACTAAAAGCTCAGTTCCCGAGTATCCTCTATAAGGACTGGTGTGATAGGATCTGTTGAAAAAAGACTTTAGTGAAGTGAACGTGGCCATTCAGATCAGCCATCTGCAAGTACTGAGTTGTTCCCTGAAGTTTGATGTTTGAAGTTTGATGCTGACAGGCATGTTTCACTGCATAATCTATTTTCTTATTGATCTTCAACGAAAACTTTCCTGATGCAAATGGAATTCCCACCTGAGTGATACATTTTGGATATTTTTGACTCATCCCCAGTTCATGCAATATACTTTATAGAGCTCTATCTGCATCAATAAGTGTAGTCTTATTCTGCTATAATTTCTAGTTGTGTTCATCACCTCTTATTTCTTTTCAGTTCTTTCGATAAAAGACCACCAGTTAAACCAGGAAAAAAAAATAATAAAAAAACCTACACCCTCACCCACCCTCCCATTGCCCCCATTTATTTCTTCGTGTGGTTAGTGATGACATCTGTCACCATTATTTTGTGTTAATAGCAGGAAAACAGCTGGTTTGTGTCATATCTAAAAATACTGTTCCTCCGTTACACAGCACATGGTAGACTGACAGGAAGTCTCTTGCTACGATGGTCGATGTTCTCTTTCCTGATTTAATAAAGCCTTTCCAAAGAGCGCTTATTCTGCTCTTCTCTTGTGGGAATAGGAGTCACCAGAAGGTCTATGGCTAAACTGGTCCACACAGAACTCGGTGGAAATAATCCCATTAAAGTTAAAGATAACAACTCTTTCCCAGCTATCCTCAAAAATACTGTACTAACAAAAGTAAAAGTTTTTTGGGGGCTATTCTTAGTTCTTGGATTAATTCTGACCTTGCAAGAAAGCTGTGCTTGTCCCTCTGAGATCACGGCGTTTCCCAGGAACCCTTACTACAGGAACAGCAAGGTCCCACTTCAGGCTGTCACTGTTTTATTGGATTTACCTCTAAGCTCTTTAGAGAAAAGAATCGATTCAGCAGTGGATTTTGAAAACGGTGGCCTGTGTTGTATGGGAGATTGAACAAGATCTGTATGATCGTTCTTCTAGCTTTTAAGTCTTTAGACCTATAGAATGTGTTTAAACGCTTGTTACTTAAGCATTTAAATGCTTAAGAGTGCCAGGTGCTGTACAGAAAGTCATCCTGTGAGCTTATTTGCTAATGGGGCAGTGTATAATAATAGGGAGCATAATAATGGCTCATTCATTGAGGTGGTTCCTGCCCTGGGGCTGGTCAGTGTGAGCGCTTTGCTGTGCAGCAAAGAGGAGCCACTCTCTGCCAGGTAACACCAGGAGAAAATGGCACATCTCTGGCCGTGCTTAATCAGTATTTCAGAATAACAGAGCGTGTGATCCACAGCCTCATTTCACTGAAACACTTCATAGCGATAAAAATACGGGAAACAATTAGTACGATAAATTTCCAAGTGTCTTGGGGCCAGTGCTAGTCACACGGATCTAAATCTGTGTAGTATTTAATTTAGGTATAGGTAATTAAGGGACAAAGTAGCATGAAAGCTAGAAAGAAAACTAAGCAAAAGTACCAGATATGAATGTGAGCAGGCTCGGTGGTGCTATGATAGAAAGTAATAAGTATTTTAGAAAGATCCTACAGTAGTGTGAGAATTAGCTTCTGGCCATCAGGTTTCAGGCATATGACCATATAGTTAAATTCTGAATTTTTTTTTCTTGCCTGGTTTCCAGCTCTGTTGATTTTTCCTAGCTTCAGTTAAGGTATCAGTGTACTTACTTCATAACCAGCGTGGCAAAAATTATCATAATTATATTCACGTTTATCAAAATATTACTCAAAGACGAGGTTTTTAACTTGCTTATATAAAGAGACGTGTAAGACTTGAAGAAAACAAGATGAAAACTTCATAATGATAAAAAGCAACTAAAAGTCTGAAATTCATCCTTATAAGCACTAATCATCTTCATTACTTTGCATTTGCTAGCTCTGAGGAGGGTTTCTCTAGGAAAAAGTAGAAAAAATATTATCTTGGTGGTCTTTCCATAGAGATATTAATAGATATTCTACAAAGCTCTTTTTAAAAACATATATAAATTGTGAGAATGACTTCTAGACTTATTGATTTCATTTAATTGTAGGTAACATACAGTGAATAATAACTGCAAAAACGCATTCAGTGTTCCAGAGGGTCTTTGAGGTCCTCAGCCCTCAGTGAGCTTTGGATGTAAGGACTCATGGAGCCAAGGGCAACCGTGAAGGTGGTCAGGATCATGAGAGGTGAAGGCTTCTGCTCTGGAGAGAACATCAGCCACAGAGAGCAGTGGATTTATGAATATCAGTTATTGACTTGTAAAGGGGATCTAGAAAACCCACCAGCACTTTCTTCTTGCCTTCATCTACCTCAAGAACATCTCTAAGATGCACTCATCATACTGCTTTTACCTGTTGGAATAATTAAAAAGAAATGCTTTAGCTCAGTTTCCACAAAAGTGTATGGGAAATTTAAAAGAACACGTTTTTCATAGTGAGCAGTGCCTCGCAAGCTAAGGGAGAGCATCATTTTCTAGGGACAGTGGGTTACTGGCTGCTGTTTTAAAGGTGATTTGTCAGGCTTGGTTATTTTCTCGAAAATAGCTGAGAAAATTCTAAGAGCTTTTGTGAAGGAAATATGTTAGTGATGGTATTAGTATTTAATGCACTTTCTCAGAAGGCATTCACCAAAACCAGGAAATGTCACTGAATAATTCTATTTATTCTTCACCTGCTAAATGCAATAAAAAAAAGCTCAGGTATCTTTTCTAACTATGGAGGACAGAAAAAAACAAAATTTTAAATTTCCCTTTTTTTTTAAAGAAAACATGATTTTGACTAATGCAGAATCAAAGAAACACTCCTATTTAATTTGTCCCATGGCTTGTACTGTGCAATACCTGTAATCTAAAGGTTACTTTATTGCCTACAGTACAGTTAAAATTCAATTTTCAAACTCCCTGTTCCTTTAGAGATATTAACTTGCCCTTGTCAGCTTTCCATTAAAGAAATTTCTGTGCCTCAAAATGATTTGTGGTCAACCCATGTCAGGAAATTGTCATGAGGTATACAAGGAGACCGTTAATCCATAGCACATTTTTAAATTTCATACCTGAACGCTAGGGACTGGATGCAAGTCACGATTAGCCATATTTCTTTTCTATTTTACTCTGCTGTAGAAAACTGATAAATATAATATTAAATCTGGTGTATTATTGGTATCCCTGTTACGGGACAGAATGTAAATCACGTTTTAATAACTAACAGCCTTTTTAAAGGCATCAGAACCTTAAATAAATCATATGAAACTGTAATTTAAACTAAATTGCTCTTTTAGAGTCCTGTGCTGTTAATGTCGAGGTTGACCTTAAGCTGAAACATCAATGGCTACTGCTGGCTGTGTGCGCTACTGCTGCAGACAAAATCATTGCCCACTGGCTCATTTAAATCATAGACAGCTGCATGAATTAATTTTTCTGCTATTGATTGTGTAGATCAAGTGTCATTTCACTGTTCAGGGGCTCTACCATGGAACAGTGAAGGTTAGAAGACGAAATTAAGCTGTGCGAATAACTGTTCTTGATGTACTTGGTTTATTGTTTACTCTCCAAACCCCCTAAACATGCCAAGCGAGTAAGAACCCTGGTGGACAGATGTGCAGCCATTGCAGGGGTGAAACCTGCCAAGTGGCAGGAAACAAACCCTTAAAGCAAACAAGTTTTAGGGAAGCTAATGGTCTCGCTGGGCTGAATAAGCCAAGACAACTTTGTGTTATGATTGAAAAAAGGAATGCTGGGAATATGTTGATGCTGAACTTGCTCTCTGAGCGGATGGGGTCCTGAGTCCTCTCTCGGTTACTCTGGATCAGACCAAGAATGAGTAGCTCCTCTGAAGATTCGAGGGAGAATTTCCCACTGTGGTGCTCACTAGGTGCAGGTGGGTTGGTCTAAAAGCAACATGGACTGTGGCTGAAACATTAATGCCTCTCCCAGTGGTGCCAGGAGGTCCCAGACCAGCTCGTGTTGGCATGGATATGGCTGTGGGAAGGCTGCTGTGAGGTTCAGTTGACCCCAACAAGAGTTTGTCCCTGGCTGTGCAAAACTCAGACAAAAGACATTGTTTTTCCTCATTCTTAAGGTAATAGGAGATGAGAATGGAATGTCCAAGCTGAATTAATTCCTACCATGACAAAAACAAGGGCAACATTGAGAAGCTCTTTCTAACCCTGCGGATGGGGCTGTGGTGACCACAGAACTCACACCCATCAGGCCCAGATGGCCTCTCCAAAGAGCTAGTGTGCTCTTAAGGATTCTTCAGTTATTGGGTTAGTTGTGCCAGGGGATCTTTAGCCAGCCTTACTGGAGGCTCCTGCTTCCCGCCTAGGAATCGTGATTCTAAAAGTTAGGTAAATCCTCTTGTGTGCGGTCTTTGACTTACCTGGAATAAGACAAGTGCATTTTGAAAATAAGCTTCTAGGTCAAATGCTCTTGAAATTATCCTCTATATTTAGAGTGACAACATAGATGAAATTCTAATATTGTTTTTTATTAGTCTTATAATATTTTTTAAATGTCATAACACTTTAAAAATAGCTGAATACCTAGCTATACCATAGATGAGAGACTTGGACAGTCAGAGTTTTGTTCAATGGTGAGATGCAGCAGTGGAAATTATGTTGTGAGCTCAGTTCATGAGTAAAGTAGTCACTTACTCTTCCCTTTGCTTGTGAAGAGACAATTGTGTTATTGATGTACTGAGCCATATGAATTAGTAATAATATACTTACCTCCTTCATACAACAGCTTCAAATCACTTTACAAAGGAAGTAAATATAATTGCCCTCATTTTATGCCACAAACTCTGTAAAGAAACACAGAAACTCCATAAAGAAATATTGTGCTGCAATAGCATTTAATTATAATAAAATTAATGTTATTATCAACCTTGTATTCATAAACCATTACAGTTGCTGGCAGAGCTAAGAATCTTACTGTATTTCTGAATAACCACAGAAACCGGAATTCAGGTTTAAATTTTTGGATACTTTAATTCTCTTTATTCAAATGTATTTCTACATAATTACTTCGGCTGTATTCTCAAAGCTGGTAAATAAGGTTCTCATACAATTTTTGCCTGAACCTGAGATGCAGCAAAAGTAGGTGATATTAATAACAAAATGACAAAGCAAAGTAGAATGTAGGAATTCCATCTCGCTTTAAATTCTAATACATCAAAATGCTGATATTTTGGTTTCAAAATACTTTTTTTTCACGTGGAGAAATGCAAGTCCTGCTGTGTACCCAACCATGTTATCCTCTAGCCTCTATAAAACACCTTGCGGTTTGGTTAGAGAGGAATCTGCATTGCATTATGAGATGATAAAGCCATCAAATGCTGTGATTATAAGATGCTGGTTCATTTTTTCATTTTGGAATCATTCAAAATACAATGTTTTGGGGACGTAGTATAGCCCCTTATTTCTTCAAATGCTGATCTCTAAATTTCATGCTCTAATCAAAAGTAATGGAGGCATTTGCAATTTTCGGTGAAGAAAAATCTCTTTTGTAATAGTTTTTTCTGCTGACATTTTGGTGGAAATTTTTCTGGATTCATCAGGGTTATAATGCATGAAAGACATGAATTGATACAGCTCGTCACAGACAACAGAGGAAATTGTAGGGAAAATCAAGGTATGCTACACTTAATGGCAACCTTTTGGGGAGTGTGTCTTCAATTTATTTTTCTCCTTCCTTTCAGCATTGTGCAGCATGCGTGGCCGTGCTGGCGGGTTGGGTTTGTACTTTAAAGAGCCTGGCTCGCTCAGGAGGATCTGGGTACTAAGGATGTGCTTGTTAGGGGTTAAACTCTGCCCTTCAGCGCCTTTGTGTGTGCCATGCCAAATGGTCTGGTTCCTGGTGCTCAACAACCAGTAGGTGAGCCAGAAGCTGTCAACAAGAGTGTCCAACGGTGTGTTCTCCTGTGAGAAAGTCACAACATAGCTTTCACTGAAAGCGAGTTTGAGTCATACTATAATATTATTTAATTAATGTGAATAATCAAAGTTATCACTAGAAACCATAAGAAAATACATGGCTCAGTTGCTATACAGAGGTTGAGAAGAACTGAACCAATGGGGAGTGTCCAGAGAAGGGCAACAGAGCTGGTGAGGGGTCTGGAGCACAAGTCTTGTGAGGAGCGGCTGAGGGAGCTGGGGGTGTTCAGCCTGGAGAAGAGGAGGCTGAGGGGAGACCTTCTCACTCTCTCCAACTCCCTGAAAGGAGGGTGTAGCCGGGGGGGTTGGTCTCTTCTCCCAAGGAACAGGTGATGGGACAAGAGGAAACGGCCTCAAGTTGCCCCAGGGAGGTTCAGATTGGAGAGTAGGAAAAATGTTTACACTGAAAGGGTTCTTAAGCCTTGGAATGGGCTGCCCAGGGCAGTGGTGGAGGCACCATCCCTGGAGGGATTTAAAAGACAGGTTGACATAGTGCTTAGAGACATGGTTTAGTGATGGTTTTTATCAGAGTTGGGCTGATGGTTGGACTTGATGATCTGAAAGGTCCTTTCCAACCTGGGTATTTCTATGATTCTATGATTATTGTAATCCAAAGAGGTAACAGGGCGATAGATACATCTCTGTTATGTATAATATGAACACCACGGAGGAAGGCAGGCAGGAAACAGCTTCTTCTGTTTTTTAAAATACAATGCACAGTAAACTTGGATACTGGGAATGATTCAGTGCGTGTGTTAGAGTGTGTGCGTAAGTCTAATTATGAGCAGATTGACAGCAATGTGCACAGCAATTGCCTTCTGATAGATAGCCAGAGCACTAATGCTGGCGGCCCCACACAAAGAAATATCCCAAGAACAGGCCAAGAAAAGCTGCTTTTCCTGGATGTGATTGCTGTATCCAAGCGAGCTTTGTCAGTTACATCCTATAATTAAAGCATCCACTGATTCAAATTTTTCTCCAATGGCTTTAGAATGTTTTCATTTCTTTTAAAATTAATTAGTCTTTTCCAACATCAATTTTGTGATTAATTTTTAATAGATATCCTATAAAATATATCCAGGCATGGACTTTCAAGGCTTATGAATTGCTGGGCCAGAATTGGCAGCACTGAAACGCAGTTCTTTCATTTGGCCACAAAATCTTTATATCTTAGTTGTCACCAGCTTAAAGAGATGATTTAAAAGCAGCCAATTGGCCTTTAAATGCCTTCAGAGATCCCACATAATTACACTGATGCCAAGCTCTACCCACAGGCAATCTGCAAAATTTCCTGGTGCTCATAAATTGCCTTCATCTAGACTAAAAAAGAAACTATTATCCTTGTTAACGTATCTGATTTTAAAATGACCTGGATCTCGTGATTAATCAATTTTAACTTCCCTTCCTTGTTAATCTCTAAAATAATAAAATTTATGAAATATTTAAGATCTTAAATTAAAAGCAATTATCCACTAAGGTAATTTATTAACTCAAGTAAGAGTGGAAGTCAACATTACGTTATAGGTGCCTTTTTATCAGTTGAGAAGGACTTCTTAGGCAATGAGGAGGGCAGTAAAGACATATTATGCCAAGTGATTTCATTAGCTTTGTACAGAACAGATGGGCTGTTCTATTACAGGAATATCTGAGGAGAGTGTTTTGAAACCTCTCGTAAGAGCGCTTAGTCTGAATTTCCTATTTCTTGTTTTGTGTTGATGCCATCCTACTCGCTTGCTCTGTAAGGTGCATCAGTCAGATGCTGTCACATTTACTGTTGTGTTAGTAGTCCCCTCTCTCTTAACCCCAGCCAAAGTGAGCAACGGCTGCCCCTATTCGTAAGGAGAATTTAAAGGAGATAGTTCTATGGCTGATTAGTGAAGAGTGGAGCTCGATCCTCATCCCCAAAGCTTGCAGCACTGAAAAAACAGGGAGAAAAAAGAAAAAAGTTTTTTTGATACAGCGCATGGGAAGTGCAGAAAAGACTTCTGCAGTAGTATAAATACAGAAGAATAAACATATGTGTGGTTGCAAACACAAAGTATTTAATACCAGTATTTAATTCCATTTAATACCGTGGAAGGGAAGGCTCTCTAATTTGGAGAACTGAATTAAAGCTGTGGATATTTACACCTCATCCTGTGGTAAAATAATCATGTGTAACAGGTGTTCATCTTAACTCAGGAGCCAGAAGAATCCTAGTTTCCTGGGTTTATGATCTTACTCTTACCCTGAAAATGCCAGTGTTGGCTCGCCTGTGAAACCAGAGCTGTCCTCTCAACCCCTTCTGAGGTTTCACATAGTCCTCAGTTTGTGAACAAGCAGAAGCTTGTGGACGCTATATCCTGGTTTCAGCTGGGATAGCTGAAGTTAAATTTCTCTCTCGTGCCTGCTGTGTTTTGGATTTAGTATGAGGAGAATGTGGATAACACGTACTGTTTTAGCTGTTGCTGAGTAATGTTCGTATTAAGTCAAGAACTTTTTCAGCTTCCCATAGAAGCTGAGAGGGACCACAGATATGCCAAGCTGGCCAAAGGAATATTCCGTATCACAGATGTCACAGCTAAACCACACAGCTAAGCAGAAAAATGAAGAATGCAGCCTGCTCCACAGTGCTCTTAAAGAAAAAAGCTAATTATCAGTGGAGCCATTTAGAAGAACTGGATCATAAACAAGTTCTTAAAAGCTATAACTGTGCTATTATTTTAAACTGATAAGAACAGGAAGGAAAAATGCTAAAGAATAGGAACAACTTCATGTGGGAATCAGAGGTCCCACAAATAGGAGCTGAAGAGCCACCGCTTATTTATAATGACTTGGTGTGTAGATATAGTATGCTCTATAAATAAGAGAACAGGAAGGAAAAATAGTCACTATATGTTTGTTCAAGTTCTTGAAAGAAATGATGCAACTATTATACTCTTTCATAAATCTAAATCGGGATAAAATTTTTTTCAGCACTTCAATATTTTTAAAAATTCTCTCATAATAACTTTCAAATGTTCTCTTGTATCCAATTTCTCACTGTGTGATTTATTTGGTCAATGCATATTTATAAATAAGATTAAAAGACCTGAGAATTACATACCCAAGACAATACTCAGTAACCCATGCTTCATGCTTTTTTTTTTTTTTTTTTTTGGCGATCTCTTTTCCAAGAGCTGGACTCCCTGTGGATGTCAGGGTTTGAGCAGGCGCTGAGATTGCTCGGCGTGTTCCGGCTGGTTCTCAGGAGCTGTGTTAAGGCTCTGCTGATCCACAGGCATTTGAAGGGTTTGTATCCTGGATTTGGATTTGTTTGGGTTTTTGTGCCTGTGAACGTGTGCCCATCCCTTCCTATAATCTCCAATTCAGCCACGTGGCGTGTCCCGGGGCCACAGCAAGACTTTATTCTGCTCGTTCATCTGAAATTGCTCTGTGCTGGTCTCTGCGTTAGGCTAAAGGACTGTTCCCTGCTCCGGTCTTTCACTCGGAGCAAGATTTCAGCTGGGTGAACCACCGTGACTTCAGCAGCCAGTCAGGGAGTCTCAGTGCCCAGTCTGTTACCCGTTTGAATAAGAAACACATATCTTTTCTTTTTTCTCTTTTCCTTCCAGCTTGTGCACATAAGTCTCTCTCAGGACTTGGGATCGACGAAACTTTTTTAGTTTTGGAAGCAATACAACTACTTTCAGTGCAATGTTTCTACGCTTGGCAGGAAGCAAAGCTTGGGTCTGTAGTTTACTCTTCCTCTTTTCCCCGCAGCACAGAATAGAGACAATAAAACATTTTGCTTTTGCTGGGACCCACACCTCCAAAAGTACAGGCAGCCAAGAAATGCAAGCAGACTCAGAATGATAGGACCATTCAGGTCGGAAAAGATCCTTGGGATCATCGAGTTCAACCATCAACCCTACTCTACAATGTTCTCCCCTACGCTCTATCCCCCAACACCACATCTAAACGACTCTTAAACACATTCAGGATGGTGACTCCACCTTCTGAATTGAGTTGGTCTCATGACTTTCTGTTATAAAATAGTGACCCTGGAATTCAAAACAGGATAAACTGTCTCCTTCTGACTGACTTTGGCATCATGGGATTCCTATTTTCTGGTTTTATGGATGCCACACGTGTAGGCTGCCAACTCCAGGTGCCACAACAAAGACCTGCTGTTCCCCAGCACAGGCTGGAGGCTCTCCGGCACCCGAGGGGGCAGTCGGGAAACTGAGAGAACTTCAAAGAGTTTGGGCAAACTTGCAACGCAGACAGAAATCGTAGAAAGCAGAGAGGAATTATGTGATTTAGGATTGTTTTGAAAGGCTTGGATGTTGGTGATGTGTGATATTGTTATAGATTAGCATTTCTGCAGTTGTCTCCCACGTGGAATGATTGCTTGAGCCTATTCCTCATTGAGCCTATTTAGGAAATTGAGCCTATTTAAGCTCAGCTTAAAATAACATTTTTGCAAACTTCTTACATAAATTTATGGTTTCCTCTTTTGCTCCTGCCCACAAGAACATCTGATTATCGGTGTTCGCTGCAATCTCTGTGGGAATAAAATCACAACGAGCATTGTGCTCTGACTGAGCTCATGCGCTTGATTACCGTCTTTGACTCCTGATTGCAAATGAGCTTGTAACAATAAAGCCGTACAAAAGAAATGAGAAAAATGTCAGGGCCGGATCTGCCAGCCCCTCCTGAGGGCTGCAGGATTGGCACAAATACTCAGGACGGCTGATGAAATGAGAAAAATAATACCTGATCTTTGAGCTCTGAGCTGTAATGCTTTCCACTTAGAAGAGCTCCCATCAGCAAGGATTCTTTGTTAAAGCCTCCCATATCTTTGGGCTGTCTCTCAAAGGCAGCTTAATCACATTTATTTACTTAATAATTTAGAAATAGATGTTCTGAATGTTGGGGAAAACCGATAGGTCGGCCTTTGCTTGACAGTTTAATATATTGCAAGGGACGTTGTGTTTCATGGAGCGCTGACCCGGAGGAGCCGGTGGGAGCCTCCGAGTGCCCATTTAATGCTGCTGAGCTTCTCTGTAAGAGAAACTTTCCTAGGGTAGTGTTCTGATTCATCAACAGCAATTCCAGCCACGTCTCATCTAACTCCCCCTCCCTGCCTTTCCCAAATGAAATTGCCTTGAAGTCATTAACATTTTTACTTGATTTTTTTTTTTTTTTTTAATGTTTCAAGTGGACAGTGTGGCCTTCAGCTGCTGCAAATCTCTCCCTGTGCCCTTCTCAGAAAATGCCTTAATGTGCCCTGACAGAACTGGGCTCCTCTCAAAATAATATGGCAACGGCCTCTCCCTTCTTGCCTCTTTATTGCAAAATCCATTAATGTGGCATTTAGAGAACTTAGATGTAGGAAAGAGAAATCCAATTCTTAAATCTGGGACAATTAAGCTCCCTTCTCCCAACCTGTGAGCAGACCATGCTAATGCCCCGGGGAACACACCGTAGCCAGGGTGGGAGCACCTTCCTTCTCCACTTCCATCTCTTCTCTCCTGTAGAAAATGGTTCTCAATGGACTGAGGCTGCAGTCGCGTCAGATCAGAAGGTCATAGACCAGCAGTGAAGGGACTTACCTTGGAGAGTCCATGGTTCCAGTTCCTTCTCCGAGTGCTTCTTTTAGAAATTAAATGAAACATTCCTCGAACAGAAAGCACAAATTAGCACTCTTAGAGTGCCCCAGCTACCCAGCTTCAGAGCCACGCTCGTGCTTGCCATCGATTTCTGGTTCCACACAGACATGCAACCAAGCATATCCACATCTCCATAACTGGAGGCCAGTTAAACAGAGTAAGGTGAAAAAATTACACCCCCGTTTCCATACTGCATGTGGTTTTGTGTTAGGGCAATTTAAATTTCTCTCAAGAACAGTTGCAATGCTTGTCTTCTATGGAGAAGCTGGAAATACCCTTATGATAAATAACAGTAAAGAAAGGTGCTCCTGATACCTGAACACACTTTTTTTTTTTCTTATTACTTGCTTTTGTAATTTTGAAGACAAGGAAGTTATTTTATTGCACATTCCTTGTTGGTTATTTCTGACAGCATTTATTTTGAAAGTAAGTTATTTTCAATGTCAGCTTCTTAGATACCACAGATCAGGATATAGATAAAAAGATGCTTTAATTGTCTCGCGTGGGAATTTGTGCGTTTTGAGGCTGATACTCACTCATAGACATTGCTCCCATACTGCTGTACAGGCAAGATGCCTTTAAAGGCATTTTGAGTTGCTGCAATTTTAGGTTAGAGTTGTAGAATTTCCTAAACCTCCTCCACTAAAGAACTTTTAATGCTGATATAACAAGTGGTCACGCATTTTGAACAGAATGCCCAATTCCTTTTTTTTATTTATTATTTGCTTAAATGAGGACATTTTCATCCAAAGAAGCTTCCTTGATAAACTGGTTTTGCAACCATTTTAAAAAATAGGATCTTTTGGTAGGATGCATTCCATAGCCTGTGTTTGGAGACAAAAAGATGATGAGCATGTCTGCAAATGTAGGAAGGCAGTTTCTTAAATAGGCTTTTATTTCTTGTCCAAATATGTCTGGAGATCTAACTCCCATTTTGTTCCATTAATATTTTATCCTGCTATTGTGTGTTACTTTGGTTTATCCTGAAGCTAAAGCTGAAGGACTACCACCTGGGCAAAGCACCCTAGGGATGACTTAGAAATCCTTACAAAAATCATACTAATTGCAGAATGATAAATTAATGAAGCCCCACAACATTTGTTCACTTGGAATAATTCCCAGATAATAAAATACAGTAAAAGGGGTCATTTTGCTAGAATAATTTTCTTTTGCTGAGCATAAAAAAATGAATGTAGCTGCTTACTGCTGGAGTGTCTCTAACATAATAGCGTGGGTTGTTGTGAATCCGGTAAATTTGCATCATTTACAGGCCACATTAGAAGACAGTCTTGAGGCAAAGGCATGAGTTCTCTAAGACAAGCTCTCTGCTGCAGGTAAAAAACATGTTCAAGCTTGGTGTGGCTCACTCTTGGGTTTGTCAGTGTTGGGTCAATGGTTGGACTCGAACTGAAGGTCCCTTCCAACCTCAGCAATTCTATGGTTCTATGACTCTGAGTGTGTACAAAACCCATAGCTCTATAGTGGATCACGTTTTATGCACAAATATGAGTTGTAATGAAGAAACACAACAGGAAAATTATTCAATTATTCATTCAATTATTATTCAATTGCATCCTTTTCACATTAACCTTGATTGCTGTTGTTAACAAATTACTCCTTCAGTTCATGATATGTATGCAAATAGAGATGGGATTTAGGATTGAGGTGGGATTGAGGAGCAAGGGGAGGGCAGGCACGTAAGCTAGGCTGACTAGAAAGAAAATACCCAAGATGGTCTCCACTCGGTCTGTAGCCACAGCCACAGGTGCTTCAGGGCATGCTCTAGTGCCTGAGATTTTTGGAGGTTTTTGTGGGCATGTATGGTTGGACTCGATGATCTGAAAGGTCCCTTTCAACCATGAAGATTCTGAGATTCTGTGATTGCACAGACCCAGAAGGACTATGTTTGCTTAAGGGATAAGACTTCGTCTGAATTTCCCAAGTATGGAGGGAGATCAAGTAGAGTTCAAATGACTGGACTCCTTTCATGTTAGGCATTTCCTGGTTAAACACAAAAACTGGAGGTGTTCTCCATTTAATGGCCCAGCTCCACACCCCTCTGCCCTATGAAAACAAAAGAGAAATCAGCTGTGGCTCCTTTGCTGTGGGTCTTTATGTAGCACCCGGGGGACCTCCAGCCAGTGGGGAGCTATTTCTGTGCTGGTCAAACATATCTTTAACTATATTCTTTTTCTGGCTGCTTATTGTACGTGCAAAAGGCTGCCCTGATTCTGTAAGGAACGCGTGCTGCGGTGGCGTCTCGTAGGAGTTGTATATTTTATTTTCCTTGTGTCTCAGGGTGGTTTAGGGCCCACGTAGCTGACAAATGCTTTGATGGTCATTCCCAGGCAGGTCTCGCTCCTCTCACCACGTGCACGGAAACACAACCTGCATAAAGACTTGGCACCACCCCCCCGCCACAGGATAAGAGCATGAGGAGCCCAGATTACGTGACTCGGGAGGTGCCACAGCAACGTTCCTGATGTCAGCCGTTTGAAGAATTAGAAATGATGTTATGGAATCATATTGACTTCCACATAATGAAACATCACATATTCTCTGTGTATTTGGATAATGGAAAGGAGTTTTTTGGCGCAGGGAGCAGAGCCTGTGGGTGCTCCCAGGGTTGGTGGGTGATGGAGAAGCTGGGGGTTTGCACTAACCTGGGCTGGGGCGGTGTGGGACAGACGCCTACGGTTTGCTGTCTGTCCTTTGCTGTGCTGAGAGGAACTTGTGGATTGGTGTATTTCATCCTGGTTTCGGAAGGAACTGCAAGGAAAAAGATATGAAGGGGAATCTTTGCATTTGTCGAATGTTGTAAAGTGTGTGATTGGGGTTTTTTTGGTTTGTTTTATGTTTATTTTCTACTTTTTCCTCACATGGAGTAAGCAGTAAGGGCAAAGAGAATTCCTCTTGCCTTCGTAACTTTCTCCCATGAGTCATTCTCTCTGTTTTTGCCATTCTTTTCCAGGACTATAATTAT